>BSBK01000477.1:955000-1067500 GCA_027943335.1 Chamaecyparis obtusa
GTACAAAAAAATGCCCCAAAATGCAAAGTTGTCCAAATTGGATGTGCCTTATATCAAAATAGGGGTTTTTGGGTGCTGCAAGCTCAACGGTGAGGTTCGTTTGAGCTCAAAGTGCACCAAAATTTAGGGACCCCCTAATTTTAATTTAAAAAAACCAAAAAAGCCCTAATCTGAATCCTTCAAACGCGAACAAGTTGTAGCAGATTAGGCTTCCATAGCTGTTTGCTTCTCTCTCTTTCTGTGAAAGGTGTTTGCATGCAGGTGTTCTTAAGAGCTGTGAGTTGTTTTTCATCAACTCCATCATGGTATCAGAGCTTCAGATCTGCTTGCCCCTGTCCTCTTCCTGGGAGATTTGACCATGTTTGCCAGATCTGCATTTTCAGAGAGGGTTTCCTATTAGATATGAGGTGACCTATTTTTTTGGTCATCTTGGCTTCAAACGGACCTCATGGTTGCATTCAGAGCATCCAAGAACCCCAAGATCCATATAAAATTTGTCCAATTTGGACAAAGTTGGAATCTATGAGAAAAAAAAATTGCAATTAGTCTCAACACAGATCCCAAGGTGACCACTATTTTTTGGAGCACTTTTGGCCCAAATGGACCTCACGGTTGTGTTCGAAAGGCTTGAGATAGTCAAAATTCATATAAAACTTGTCAATTTTGGACAAGTTAGCCTCTGAGGCAAAAAAAATTTTTTGCCTACAGGGTCGTACTACCCTAGCATGCATTCCAATGTAGGTACAGTACATGGTATCAGAGCCTAATCTGCTACAGCTTGTTCACGTTTGAAAGATTTAGATTAGGACCTTTTTTTAAAATTTTTTATTGAAATTAGGGGGTCTCTAAATTTTGGTGCACTTTGAGCTCAAACAGACCTCACTATTGAGCTCACAGCGCCCAAAAACCCCTATTTCGATATAAGGCAATACAAATCCACAAAACCCGAAGATCTTTAGATCAACAGTTACTTCTTGACAGAGTTTGCATCTTCTTGCTTCAGTGTGTTCTACATATTCATTTTTGTTCCTATTTTCTGGAACATCTCTAGTTTTGGAGGCTTCTTTAGTCCTTTAGACTAGCCTTTATCTCTTTTTGGAATAGAGTTTTTTCCATGTGGTTTTCTCTAAAACCCAAAGATCACTTGCATACAAAAACCTGTTACAAGGAAGTAGAGAAAAGAAGAGGGCAAGGGTTTGACTCAAAATATGAAGAAGAAAATATCCTCAAATAATAAATAAATTAAATGTACAATGGATCATCCTTATAAAGGAGATCAAAAGCCTTGAAAGGCAAACCCTAGTGCATGTAATAATTAGTTAAATTATTACAAGACTAATGCATGAAAGTTTATATTTAAAACAACTAGTGCATGAGTTTAAAACAACTCGTGCATGTGTGTTTAAATATAAACAACTAAAGCAAAAGAGTTGACATGTTAAAAAGGGAGTAAAGTTAATTAAGATAATTAATACTTTACTCTAACACCCCCCTTAAGATGAGCAACAATGCAGCTACAAACAATGCAAAAAGAAAGCAAAGGAAACTACAATGTTGAAAGCATAAAAATGGGTCCCGACAACATGGCCTGATGAGGTACCCAGCACAACCAAATCTCTGTAAAATGGAGAAATAGAGAAAACCCAGTGGGAAAAAACCCTACTCCAAAAAAGACATTAAAAAATGCAAAAAAAGAAATGGCTCAAGAGACTCTCTCAAAACCATAAGTACAACCAGCCCCCCCATGAAAGAGGGATGAGGCACCAAAGCCCCCCCAGAATAATGGAACCCCTGTGGAAATGATCGAACCAATGGAACTCCAATGCGGAAGAAACAAAGGCACAAAACAAGGAAACCCCTAAATGAGAGGTGAAATTGGAAGGCCTAACTGATGCTCAAATGAGAAAACACGAGGATCTTGAAAGGGAATCCCCAATGTAGGTGGTGTGACAGGTGTGCTGACACTGTCATGAAAGAGGAGATGAACGTCCTTTGTAGAATCCTCAACAAGTGCACCTGGAGGCTCAATTAATGAAGCTGGAGGGTTAGGTAGTGTTGAAGAAGAATCTTGTGGAAGAGAAAAGACCTCAACAGGATGTGGTGTGGCAGTCATAGCAGTGATCTCAGGAACAATACAAAAGTTCAAGTGACCTAACTGCACCACACGAGGCTCTCACGAAAGAGGAGAGTTGTGCTCCAAAAATGGAGATGGTGGACCAAAGTGTGAGAAGGTGTAGAGACGGGTGGAATGATCAACTATCCCTATAGCAATAATGCCTCATGTCACACTATCCCGAATGAAGATTGAATCTGCAGCGAACTCAACTATCTTCCCTGATCCACTGTGTGTAATCTGATAAATTGAGAGAAGGTTTACAAATAGAGATGGAACATACAATACATCATTGAATGTGCCATCTTGAATGCCTACTGAACCTTTCCCATAGACTGTCAGGATAGTGTTATTCCCCATGAGAATATGAGGAATGGGAGAAGCCTCAATAGTAGAGAAGACCCCTTGAGAAGATGCCATATGGTGAGAAGCACCTGAATCCAGTATCCAAGGGACCTGTGAAGGGGATGCAATGGATGCCCGTAATGCATGACCCTGTCCAAAATCCTATCCAGATGTCGAAGATGTGGATGAAGACTGAAAAGCAGACCCTTGTGAGGTAGAAGAGGATGGAGAGGAAACAATGCTCTTTTGAAGAAGAGCTTGCAAATCTGCAATCTGTTTCTCATAGCCATCAAATCTCTTTTGAAAATAATGTGACTCATCATGAGGTCCCTTCTAACAATAGGAATATGTAGGTCTCTTAGTCTTCTATTTCTCCTTCTTAGAAGAAGATAGTGGGCTAGTAGAGTGATGAGAAGAGGAATCTAATATCTTCTTTGGCTTCTGCTTCTGCTTTTCTTTGGATGGTTGGGCAACCAATGCTTGTCTTTGATCTTGTTAGAGAGTCCAACTGAGTAATCTTGGCCTACTCTCTAGTCAAACGATCACAGAACACCTCAAAAGTGGGCATGGTGAATGTAGGTCCCAAAGCGTCCATGGTAGAATGAAAGGTAGAAGAGAAGATCTGAAAGTTTCCCCTAAGCTTAGATAGAATCAGATAAATGCACTCTTTATCAGTCTTTTACTTTTCACATCTGTGTAACAAAGATCTCTATTGTTTGAACTTCATCCAAAATTCCTCAATAGAGGGAAAGGAATCAGGTACAAGAGAGGTAAGCTCTGCCTCAATCTAAAGTGCTTTGAACTCATTCACTATACCAAACAAGGTGTTAAGCTTGGTCCACATAGATAGAGGGGTATTGCACCCATCAAGATGAAACTGCAAGTTATCTGATACCTGTAAAGAAATCAACCCCATAGCCTCATCCATCTTGTTTCGATGTTGCATGATCTCAAAGGGCCTCTGTAATACTAGTTGCATTGCATTTAGACAAGACCAGAGCCCTTTTGAACGGAGAAGCTGTGTCATCAGGGTTTTCCATGTGTGATAATTATGTGGGGTCAAAAGTTCTAGACAAGAAGAGGTCTTGGCCATATTTTTTTAGAAGGGGTTTTGTTTGATAAATATTTGGTTTAACTGATAGAAACAAGAAAATAACACCCCCCACAAGCCAAATATCGAACCCCTAAGCCTAGAATGATATGCTTTATCAAGAGAAGAGCAAAAAAGCTTCATATTTGAATCTTGTGTACTTTGAAATTTTTTTGATGAAAATAGGCATAAATCTAGATGGTGCTCGAGAAGATCTTTCCAGTGCTTCTTTCGGATCGAAAAATGGAGCTAATTTGAGCAAATTAGCCCCCCCGGAATGCAAAAAGGATAATCTAGTATCAATAGCAAAAATAGCAAGCTAGATGACACAAAATACCAAATTAACATGCATGAGAGCATTGGGCTCGGAACCAGCTTTTTGGCGATATCTCATTTGCCCGATTTCAACACCGTATTGCTCAAAATATGAGTAAAATACCAACTAGTGCGCGAGAGGGCCCAAAAATGGTGCAAATGATGATGATGCATGTTGACGTCATCAAATGACGAGCTTAAATTTGATGACCAAATGGCTATCGCCGCCCAAAAAGAAAAAATAATTTTTATTTTTTTAAAAAATTTCATGCGTGCCTTGACATCCGTGCCAAACCTTTCGGATTTTTTTGCCTCGATTTGCGTATCAATTTTTTTAAATTCTGATTTATGTGCTAGATAGCAAATTTTTTGTCTCATTTTATGTGTCAATCCATACAAATTTTACCTTGAGAAGCATGCAAATCTGTACAATTTTCACCTCGTGAAGCATGTTAAGCTTATGGTACCCAAAAAAATGCCCAAAATGTAAAGTTGTCCAAATTGGGCATGCCTTGTATCGAAATAGGGGTTTTTGGGCACTGTGAGCTCAACGGTGAGGTCCGTTTGTGCTCAAAGTGCACCAAAATTTAGAGACCCCCTAATTTCAATAAAAAATAACCAAAAAATCCCTAATTTGAATCTTTCAAACGCGAACAAGTTGTAGCAGATTAGGCTCTGATACCATGTAGGATTTGAGCAATACAAATCCACAAAACCTGAAGATCACTTGCATACAAAAACCTGTTATAAGGAAGTAGAGACAAGAAGAGGGCAAGAGTTTGACTCAAAAAAATGAAGAAGAAAATATCCTCAAAAAATGAATGAATTAAATATACAATGGATCATCCTTACAAAGGAGATCAAAAGCCTTGAAAGGCAAACCCTAGTGCATGTAATAATTAGTTAAATTATTACAAGATTAATGCATGCAAGTTTATATTTAAAACAACTAGTGCATGAGTTTAAAACAACTTGTGCATGTGTGTTTAAATATAAACAACTAAAGCAAAAGAGTTGACATGTTAAAAAGGGAGTAAAGTTAATTAAGATAATTAATACTTTACTCTAACAAAACCACAAAACTCGAAGATCACCTGCATACAAAAACCTGTTACAAGGAAGTATAGACAAGAAAAAGGCAAGGGTTTGACTCAAAAATATGAAGAAAAATATATCCTCAATTAATGGTATCAGAGCCTAATCTGCTATAGCTTGTTCATGTTTGAAGGATTCAGATTAGGGCTTTTTTGGCTATTTTTTTTTTTATTGAAATTAGGGGGTCTCTAAATTTTGGTGCACTTTGAGCTCAAATGGACCTCACCATTGAGCTCGCAGCGCCCAAAAACCTCTATTTCGATATAAGGCACGTCCAATTTGGGACAACTTTACATTTTGGGACTTTTTTGGGTACCATAAGCTTGACACGCTTCACGATGCAAAAATTATACTGATCTGCATGCTTTTCGAGGCAAAATTTGTGTGGATTGGCATGTAAAATGAGGCAAAAATTTTGCTGATTGGCACACAAATCAAGACAAAAAATTTTGGCATGCAAATCAAGGCAAAAAAAATTCGGATGGCTTAACACAGATCCAAGGCGCACATGCAATTTTGGTAAAAATAAAAAATAAATTTTTTTTGGAGGGCGACAACCATTTGGCTGTCAAATTTAAGCCAGTTCATGCAATTTTAGCCCCTAGTCATATGGCCAAGAATTTTAGCCCTAGGGGGCTTGCATGCTGTGATAAACATTTGACTGTCAATTTTAAGCCCGTGAAGTGCTGACGTCAACACATTTAGACACCATTTGGGCCCATCAGTGCATTAGTTGGTATTTTGCTCATAACTTGAGCATAAGGTGTCGAAATTGGGCAAATGAGATATCGTCGGAAAGCTAGTTCTGAGCTCTATCCAGATCTAGAGATTTGAATTTTTTATTTTGCTTTTTTTATGGTGTTTTTTTACTGTCAAATTTGGATATTTAGTTTTGCACTCCGAAAGCTCTATATTATGCATCCGGACTCCGTTTTGGGAAAGCGAGATATCATTGGAAAGCTTGTTCTGAGAGCTTTCTAGTTCTATGAGTCATTTTTCTAGATTCTTCTCTAGGTATATTTTATTCAATTTTTTGCATTTCTACACTCTGGTGGATATCTTGGATGTTACAGGTCCTGGGATCTCTTCCCTTTAGGGGATGACTCTTCTTAGGTTGTTCTTTTGTTTTAGAAGCCTTCTCTCTTATTTGAGTAGTGTATACTTCACTTTTGTAGCATTCTTTTATGCACATGCACTGAGATAAAGTGCCATTTTCTTGCATGCTTGAAATCTTGAACATGTTTATGCTATTTGTACTTGCACTCCATTATAAAGTGCCATGGGGGGGTTTGATGTTTTCCATCTACCTTTGTCAAGTGAGTGTTCCTTCCATGACATTAGCCTCAAGGTATCTTTATTTGTGCTTGTGCTTTCTATGCACCTTCGATGTTCCTAGTTCTTCACGATGCAGTTCTTATTGGCACTCTTCTCAGTGTACCTATCACCTCTCTCTTGTTAGCATTATGGGGGGGTTCTATTGATCATTCTTTTGCTTCCTTGGTTTGATAGTGTGAGCTATGTATTCAGTATTTGTTCTTATGTACTAGGCAGATGCAGTAGCTGGGTACCTATGCATTTCGGTGAGCTGGATCATTTACCATATAGACACTCTTTATTTCCTATTTTTGATGCACTCTTCTAGCTTTGATTGATCAGCTCTTCAGGCTTTTGGTGTTTATGCCATCTGTATCTTCGAGTTCAGGTGTTTGCCTTTGTTTGCCTTATGATTCAAGTAGTGTCATTTGAAGGCACTCATGCAGATTACAGTCTTCTCTACCTGGTCATATTTCTGTGAAGGATCTTCAGATCAACAGTTACTTTTTGACAGAGTTTGCATCCGTTTGCTTCAATGATGTTCTACATGTTCATTCTTGTTCCTATTTTCTGGAACATTCCTAATTTTGGAGGCTTTTTTAGTCCTTCAAATTAGTCTTTGTCTCTTTTTGGAGTAGAGTTTTTCCCATGTGGTTTTCTCTATTTTTCCGCTTTATAGAGACTCTCCTTTGTACATGGGTACCTCATCAGGCCATGTTGCCGGGACCCATTTTTATGCTTTCAACACTGTAGTTTCCTTTGCTTTCTTCTTGCATTGTTTGTAGCTGCATTGTTGCTCATCTTAAGGGGGGGTGTTAGAGTAAAGTATTAATTATGTTAATTAATATTTACTCCCTTCTTAAGATGTCAAATATTTTGCTTTAGTTATTTATATTTAAACACACATGCATGAGTTGTTTTAAACTCATGCACTAGTTGTTTTAAATATAAACTTGCATGCATTAGTCATGTAATAGTTAAACTAATTATTACAAGCACTAGGGTTTGCCTTTCAAGGCTTTTGATCTCCTTTATAAGGATGATCCATTGTAAATTTAATTCATTCATTATTTGAGGATATTTTCTTCTTCATATTTTGAGTCAAACCCTTCCCCTACAAGTTATTATGAAAGGGAAATTGTATTATGCACATGTATCTACAATCTGGATTAATATGGGGAGGTTAATGTCAAGCAGGGAAACCTTGATAAAAAAAAATAGACCCACTTCATAGGTTTCAAGATATGGGGTCTTGAGACTCTGCACTAGGCTCTTGTTAAATTTCAACTACTTTTTGGAGGCCAGGGTCACCCCAAGCAACCTTGAAAAAAATCAAGGTTTACCCTACGCGACCTTGTTTGGGGTTCAACTAATGAAATTTTAGATTTGGGTCTGAAACTATCTCTTGATTTGATTTCCTTTTGGAATCTATAATTAAATGTGGATTTACACAAAGAGGAGAAAATGGTGTTTGGGGTTGTATAGGGGTTTTCCTTAGTCAAACCATGGGTTGGGACTCAACCCTATAGCATTGATGAATTGCAATAGACATCTAAATTGAAATGCTTGAATGTAAATACTTAATTGAAATGATTATGCCTCTAATTGATGATACAATTATCTTAGGATAAGTCCTCCACGTGTTGATGCAATAAAATGATAAAACACCATGAAATCACAATAGAGATAATAAGTGAAGATGTCTTGATGTAGTTTAATACTCCTTGAACTAGAGTTGATCTTGAAGTGTTGCAATAATGAGATGGTATGTGTGTGTTGAAATGAATTGAGAGGCAAGACTTATAAAGGGATCTCAATGTGAAATCACCTTTTGAATGACTTTGAATTATCATATTTTTGTATCAAGGTAGTTTAAAAAATGGTAAGACCACCATATTATGATCCTAAAATTTTGAGGAAAAGCACGGGTCAAGGTCGCACAAGGTAACATTGTCCCAACTGAAATCACCATAAATTTGTAAAGATGGGAGATAATAGGGTCTAGATGCCCAAAAAATATTTGTGTGAAAAAACATGGCTTTTAGATGCAAGAAAACATGTCTTAAACTTTTAAATGAGGTAGGATTTGAAATAATAAAAATAAAGGGCACACCTAGAATTAAGAGCCCAAATAGTAAAGTGTTGATGTATTAAAGGTGAATAGGACTCATATATCAATTTAAATATTGATTTAAATCAATAAAGGTCCTATAATTCATAGAGGAATGAGAGATACTAAAATAAGCACAAGGAGAGTGGAATGGGACACCCTAATTAACTGTGTATAATTTATGATGCTACAAACCCTAGTGAGGATTTATTTCCTCATCAAGACAATGAATTATAGGATTGTCTATTGCAGGTGCTTCTTTTATTTATGATTCTTTAGTTTTTTGTTTACCTCTACTATGCATTTTGTGGCTTGAAGGTTTTATTTTTTTGTGGATACTTCTTTAATTAATGTTTTTTATGGATTATTTGATCTGTGGTTTTCTTTGACATTTTCTACCTTGAAGTTGAATGCGTGAGGCTTTTTTCATTTAACTTTGTACATAAATGAATCACATGTATTTTCAAAGTTGTTTATGAATAATACTAAAAGTTGTGTTCATAAGAATATTTAATGGTAATGGAAATTATAATCTTATTCTAGTGCATCATTGTGACTTGTTAAGTCATTAATTTAAGTTTATAGTTCTTTGAACTTTTTATGAAAATATGATTTCAAAGGTTTATTGTTGTTTGATATTAGTATCAAGTTTGTCCCTTTAAAACAAATTGTAAATGAGATTATAAAGGTTCAAATTGTTGCTATTGGGGTTATTGTTAGGAATTAAATAATTTTCATTTGTTTCTCGATTCTAAGGGTTTATAATTGTTTTTCATATCTAGGAATAACAGTTTTGTTTATTAGGGGACCATGTTGGTCAAATAGTTTGATTCTTGGAGTTTATAAATTATTACAATCAAATTCCAACATCTACAATTATTATTATTATGTTCACCCTCTTAGCATATGGATAATCATATAAAATATGAACAAATGATTCAAAAAAAGCATGTCCAAGGCTTATTTTATGCACATTCTCCCATTACAATTTAACTATGTGGAAACCTCTTACTAAATAAAACAAAAAACATTAGACCCAAATGATTTACTAGGGAAAAAAAACTAAATCTCATAAATGTGTGTTTTTGTATAAGGGTAACCTTTGTTAGAAACCACTTTCTAAATTATTTCTACTAGTTTATTTTTATTTCATATTCTCATTAATATTATTAATAATCTATTTAACTACAAATGACACTCCTTGTAATAATAGGTATAACATATTTATCAAACTATTGATGTTACCTAAATTTTCCACTTGGATAACAAGTTTTTTTTTTTAAATATATTTTATTATTATGAATAGGTGTGTCTAATTCTATTAATATATACATATTCACAAAAAATAAGTTAGGAGGACACAAGGTCACTTCCCAAATATTCACACAAGAAGTGCCTAGAAAATAAAAAAATGACAATAAGAATAAAAGTTTCTAAGTGGAATAGGCTTGTGCTTTTGGTGAAATGGTGGGGCTTCTTGCCTGTAGTGCCTACAACCAAGGTTCAAGTCTCTACAGGGTCACTCTCTACTATGGTTCTTAATTGAGAGTTGTTGACTTTGACCCTTGGTGAAATAGTGGGGCTTCTTGCCTGTAGTGCTTACAACCAAGGGTTAAAAAGAACATTATTGGCTTCTGCCTATTACCCCAAAAAATTTGTGACCTACTCTTGGAGCTGCTCTGTCATTGACATACACTTGCGATATGCACTTGAAAATACTTATGGTCTACTCTGGTATTATACTTGTGATCTGCTCCTGAATAAGACATGTGATCTGTTCTTGAAAATTCATTAGTGGTCTACAACTTCATTAATCGTCCTCTACTTCATAAATAACTGATCAAGTAATCATTCAGATCTGATTACTTCTCCAGGTCAGGCTGAACTTTATCTGCTACTCAGTGTTGAAGCTACAGACAATTTGAATTCCGGATTTAAACATTGCCAAGTGCCGAACTATAATCAGTATCTTGTGATGCGAATTTGCTATGTTGTGATACGAATCTGAAGCTACAGGGTGTCAAAACTTTATCAGTCATACACACTTCCAGATCTGATAGCAATAGCTTCATTGGGGTTTGATCTGCTATTTTGACATGCTATTGATGACTGTGGGTTGATTGTAAAATCAATATATCTGCGACAGTGATTCATATGATCTAATTTCATCCCAAGACTAACATACATCCTGAGACAGCAATCAGAACATAAACATCTGTGTATATATGCTCTTGTCTTGGATTGGCAAGTATCTACATGATCAACATAGTCTTGTGAAGGTGGAGATCTAAACTCATCAACAACAGGGAACCTAGATTGATTTAACTCCAGATCTACAGATCAATTCATATTTCTAGGGACAGATCAGATCTTATATCAGATCTTGCACATATACAGGTACAGAACAAAACTTAGCACATTCACAGATCAGAACTCAGAATTTTCAAAACTTTGGATTTCAAACACCATTTCCAACATTTTCAAACATAGAGGGGCTTTGATTTTGATCCTTTCACTGTCAGAATTTTTTGCAAAATTAGGGGCATGGTCTTGAATTTTCGATGCTCCTTTCTCAGAATTTTTGAAAAATAGAAGGCATTCATGCTCAGAATTGGCAATTTTCAAGCATCCACATTCAGAATTTTCAATTTGCAAGGTGGCAAAGTTCAGATTTTGGTGAGAGAATTTAGATTTTCAACAAGTTAGAAGCCTCAAATGTGAAGCAAAGATGAGATCCTCACATGCGAAAAGGAAAGCTTCATTTTATAAAAGGAAAGTAGACATTGGTCTTTTGCATTTTCACACAGCAAAGAATGCGATCTCCTACTGCAAAGTGGAAACCAGGGCAGAACGGGCCAATTCGGGTGCAGAGGGTGCTAGCCTACAAGGAAAGAGAGAGGTATTTGCAAGCTACTGCTATAACTTTTATCTATACGAACATAAGAAGAAGGAATGCAGAGCACCGGTGCAGCCTCACCCTACATATGATCATCTGAAGGAATTCATAGCTAAGCAGAAGAAGCTAGCGGATCAAAATGTTGATTTGAAACTACATGCATTATTCAGCCAAGAAAGACCAAATCCCTTCATTGATGATTTAGCTCTAGCTAATTGTGTCCCTGCAGACCCTAAAGTAGCACTACAACTAGAAGAGCAAGATTTGGCATCTAAGAAAGAAAGATGAAAGAATTATGCTAGGGTTGTAGAGCCCGATTCCGATTCCAGGGCGATTATGGTAAACCCTAAAGAAAAAAAAGGTTTTTTGCCAAAGGTTTTCTCAGTTCAATCATTGGACCAACAATTGAATATTTTTGCACAAACCAAATATGCAAAAAATGCCAGAAGCTACGGGGATGCCAAAGGGGGAAGATCTGAGAACTATTGTAGAACCTTTGAACCCCTATCTACAAAGGGGGTCAGTAGGATCTTGCTTTCTCAAGCACCTCCTGTGGGCACAACGAAGAATGAGCTAACTTGGCAAATGGTAAAAAAAAGGAAAAAGGGGAAAAAGTACTAGCACTCTCATAATCCTTTTAATCTATCTATCAGTAATTCATTTGATGTGCTTAGAGAGGAAGACAATGGCAGAATGAAATAATCTCCTCCCCACAAAAGGAATGGGACCCTTGGGGATAAGGGCTATAAGGCGGGATAGAATAAGCTCCACACTAATGTCTCAAAGCCCTACCCACAGAATGAACATAACCACAGAAGGAATATGAAAGAAGGTCTAACAGGTAACAATGGGTCAAGGTTGTTTCAGGAACAAAACAAATAGGTATACACGCCCCCTCATAAGCATAATAAAACTATTGAGAGTAACAATGGTAAAATAATAGGTAATTTCTTTTAGAATCCTAACATGATTAGAATAGATCTAGATAGAAAATGCATAGAACAGAGACAAAATTCTTATGCAGATACAGGGCTGATTTGTCGATGGTCTGGAGTAGGAACTTCCATCACAGATCTGGTAGCTTGGCTGAAATCTCAACTCCCGAATGAGGTAAGTATATCTATCTTATTAGAAAATTGTATTTTCATTAATTGTAAAGATAGAAATATTAAAAGTAAAATTAGAAATGAAGGGTTAGCTAAGTATAAAAACTCTGATTTTTATATTTTTGACTGGGTTCCCCTATTCAACCCAATAAATCTTAAGGAATTTCTTGTAGAAAAAGCTATTGTTCTTAGAAATCTACCTATAGAATTATCTGATGTAGAAATTGTCAAATTAATAGGAAAACAAATTGGTGACTTTTTAAGCATTATTGATAATGATAATAACCAGTCTGAAAAAATCATCATTGTAAAGATCAACTATCATAAAAAATGGATTGATCCCATTAGATTATGCTTTAATTCAAACTCTATTATTATTAATCCCATTAATCTAGAGGATTTTGTAGAAAGACAAACAAAGGATCTAGAAACCAAAAATTTAGGACAAATTGACACTTATATTCAGAAGACACCAGAATTGATGGTGAGCTTTAACTCAGATAAAGGAGGTTTCACTCTGACGTCTCCTAAGGAAATTAATCCGATCAACATCTCCACACACCCTTCAAACTCTTTGTGTCAACCCCCTTTGGCTATTGAAAATGATATATCAATAAATGAGACCTTAAATGTTGAGGTCAAATTTCCCCTACTGTTATCCCCTGAGCATAAGAATAACCTTAGCATTCAGAGTATCAAGCAAGGAATTAACACTGAAATTACCTCTTATAGCCCGAATAGAATCTCCAACAGTCGAGAAGATCAAGAGAGATCACTTCTAAAGGAGAACCAAAAAATAGAAGAAGAAATAGTTGAGATCACCAATGAATTAATGGATACCCTTATAGATGAAATATGTGACAAAGAGGAACTCAATCACCAAAAAAATTTGCTAGTTAAAAGAATTAAGGATATGTTAGCATCAAACAACACTCAGGAAAATGGAGAAGAAAACATGGAAACAAAATGCTTACCAAATCTAGATGAGATAGGAGATATGGAAATGGATCTTAATGATATAGAAGATCTCTTGTATGTTAGGAAAGAAGATATAAATAATACAAGAATTCAAAAAGAGGAAGAGATCAGAATTTGCCTAGAAGAATTCAATAATGATGATAGACAATTAGGCATGGCAACAACCATTGAGGGAATCAAACCCGGCAGCAATCTTTCATCGGTTAAGGACTCCATGGAAGGCCTCTTTGGTATCACTAACGAAGACAGGCAGTTAGGTATGGAAATGAAAAGAGGAAGTCTGAGCACCCCTAATATCAATAGAATTAAAAAGAAGAGGGGGAGGAAATCCACAGTGGAGTTAAGAACTATGAATGTTAATGAAGGAATCCAAAAAGAGATTGCAGATATTCCTAATATTGAAAAAAACTTGAAACACATCCCCTCTGAATCATGCCATCAGACAAAAGAAATGCAAAAAGAAGGAATGGAAAAATCCCCCTTAGTGGAGACCATTGACCAAGGCCCACTGCTAGACTTTTTAGGATTAGACCCTGCCTCTATTCTAGAGGATTCTAGGAGTAATGATATAATAATAGGAATATTATGTTCGCTATCGAATGAAGAACTCTATGAGGAAAACAAAGAGAACACTGTTAGGAACAATACAGAAAATTTAGGTTTAGGAAAATTAATTAAGGGCAGGTTAGAAGCTGATACGGGGAAACTAGTCAACCAAGAGGAAGAAAATCCCTTGCTGAATTAAGAGCAAAGGAAGGAATGGTGCTAGGTCAGGTTAAAATTATCGATATTCTATACTCTGGGAAGGGGAAGGTCCTTCCCGAGTCCTCATGAAGATCATTAGTTGGAATGTTAGGGGTTTAAATGCCCCTAACAAACGACGCCTTGTGATAAGGCAATTATCGAAAATTAAACCAAACATGGCTATGATACAAGAAACTAAACTCTCTAATGAAGGATATGAGAATATAAAAAAGAGTATAGGAATAAGAGAATTAATAGGTTATGAGGCAGAAGGCACTTCGGGTGGAATTGCTTTTATTTGGGATCCAAGAGAAATAGTTTTCAATATTCATGAAAAAAATAAAAATTGGATGGGAGGTCAAATCAAAAGTTTAAAGTCAGATTTAAAATTTAATCTAATAAACATGTACGCTCCTAAATTCCTACATGAAAAGAGAACTGTATGGCGGGAGATTAAGGATTATATTGAGAGCTTCCCGAATGAAACATTTATACTAGGAGGAGATTTTAATGCTATTCTATCCTTGGGAGATAAACAGGGTGGGACAAAACACATATCAAAAACTACTTTAGAATTCCAGGAATGGATAAATATTATAGGGGCTTCAGAAATTGAATCAGATCGAGGGAAATACACCTGGACTAACAAACGTAAAGACACAGAATTAATAGTCAAAAAATTGGACAGGTTCTTCTTTATAGGGGAGCTGAGGAACTTTGACTTTAATATTACTAATGAGGTCCTACCCATTGCCGGTTCCGACCACTTTCCTATAGAACTAGTAATTTTGAAACCAATCAGAAATAAAAAAATCATGTTTAGATTTGAAAAAATGTGGTTACTTAATGAGGAATGTTTGGATCTAATTAAAAAATGGTGGACAGAGGCAAGGTTTGAAGGTTCCAAGATATATAAAGTCATAAGGAAACTAAAATTAATAAAAAGAAATCTGTCTCAATGGAGTAAAAACACTATTGGGGATATATTTGTGAAAAGAGACCTTATAGAAAAAGAGATGGAAAATGTGAATAAGGAGATTATTGAAGATGGAAAATAGATTTCAGACGATAACATAGAGCAAGAACTATTATGTAAATACTATGATTCTCTTTCACAAATTAGCGCCTTTTGGGGGCAAAGAGCGAGAGAGACATGGCTTAGGGAAGGGGGCCGAAACATGAAATTTTGTCACAATAGCGTCAAAGCTAGAAGGAATTTAAATAAGATTTCCAAAATCAAAGATAGAAATGGAAATATAATAGAGGATCCCAAAGAAATTGCAAATTCAACAGTCTCTTTCTTTGAAAACTCTCTAAATAACTTAGGGAGTGTGGATATGTTGGACCAGGCCAAGCTTTTAAGAAACATCCCTCGTATAATAACCTCGCTTCAGAATAACTTCCTAAATGCCGCATTTACGAAAGATGAAATTCTCAAGGTTCTAAAAGAAATGAACCCGGATAAATCCCCTGGTCCTGATGGATTCCCAACATTTTTCTTTCAAAAGTGTTGGTCATTTATGGGCAAGGAAATTACCGATGCTCTAGAGGGACTGAGAAACTCAGGACATATTCTTAAAGAGCTGAATAACACATTCATTGCTCTTATTCCCAAAAAGGTCAATGCAGAGAACTTTAATGAGTACAGACCTATCTCCCTATGCAACAATTTGTATAAAATATTCTCAAAAGCTTTGGTAGGCAGAATGAAACAACTTCTCCCATTAATTATATCTGAAGAACAAACTGGATTTGTCCTTAATAGGTCAATTCTGGATGGAGTGATTATTGTACATTATTATGGCGGAAGCTTTGGGGAGAGCAATTAAGAAACTTCAAGAAGAAGATAAGGTAAAAGGAATCAAGATTACTTCAGGAGTCGAGGCAACTACTCATCAACAATATGTTGATGATAATCTCCTTTTTGGAAAGGCACTTTTAGAAGAAGCTCAAGCTTTCAAAGAAATCCTAAGTACTTATGCTAATGCTTCTGGACAGTGTATAAATGAGGAAAAATTAGAAATGTTTTTCATTAATACTGAAGAGAGACGAAAGAATGAGATTAAACGAATACTAAACTTCAAAGAAGGATTCTTTCCGTGTAAATATTTAGGTTTACCTCTGGGTAAGGGGGTCAAATCAAATCACCTATGGGAAAATACAATTCAAAATATCTCCAAGAAACTAGATCAATGGAAAGGAAAATGGTTATCAAATGCAGGAAGGGCAGTTATGATCAGGTCAGTCCTCTTTGTCATTCCTATTTATCAGATGATGAGCATGAAAATCCTGACAGGTATCAATAAGGAGATAGCATGAAAATTAAGAAGTTTTTTCTGGCAAGGGTCGGAGGAAAAATCAAAACTAGCTTTAATTGCATGGAATAAGATTTGTAAGCCAAAAGAAGAAGGAGGTCTGGGAATTAAAGACCTTACGCTACAAAACAAGGCCTTGGGGGAGAAATTAGTATGAAGAATGATTAAAAATCCAAAGGCAAAATGGGTTAAAATTCTAAGATATAAATACTTACTAGGAGAAGATGAGGAAAGTGTATGTCATTCTGATAACTATCCGACGGGCTCATGCATATGGAACTTCATAAAAGAGTGTAAAGATATAGTACTAGAGTCCCTTTCTTGGGATGTGAAAAGTGGGGATAAGGCTTTATTCTGGGATGACTCATGGGGTGGAAAACCTACCCTTAGGGAAATTCTTGGGAATGATCAGCTAATTGAACTGATCAAACAAAGTAAGGGTGAGTGGGTTAAAGACTATTTTGCACAAATTAATAATAGTGTGGGAAGCAGCTGGGCATGGAATTCTCTAGAAGAATTCAGACTTCCCCTCCATTTCCAAGTAAAACTAAACAAAGCTTTACAAGAACAGAACTTCAATCCACGTTCCGGGGAGGACATAATCATATGGGCTGCCTCAAAGAGTGGTGTATATAATTTGAAAGAAGGTTTCAAAGTTATTTCAGGGATAGATAACCCTTCCACCGGTCTTCCCATTGATCTATGTTGGAACAAAAACTGTCTTCCTAAGGCAGGTCTATTCTCATGGGCTGCACTACAGAAAAGGATTCTCACTGCTGAATGGTTTGAAAAAATAGGGTACCATGGTCCTTCCAGATGTGCCCTATGTGAGAAGGAAAGTGAAACGATTAATCATATTTTGTTAAATTATGAGTTTGCTAATAAATGCTGGCTTTGGGTACTAGAGAAATTAGATCTGAAGACTGCTCTTCAAAATGATATCACAGAAGTATTTAATTCTTGGCAAAGGTCATGTAAAGAGGACTTATACAGTAAAATGAGATACATAATCCCATCTCTGTTAATATGGGAATTATGGAAGGAAAAGAACCGTAGAATTTTTCAAGATAAAAAGATGAACATTGAGAGATTTTTGAACAAATTAGAGGCAAATATAGTAGAAATTACAAATAATAGAAATATGCTGGGACAATCTAGGATGGAATTCTCATTAGAAGACAACAACCAGAGGAAAAAGTGGTATGGTTTGAAAGTTCCACCCTGGATTGGTCCTAGCATTGACAATAAATCCTTATTAAGGGCAAATTTTAAATGGAAACCACCAGAGCAAGGGTGGATTAAGTTGAACTTTGATGGGGCAGCCAGGGGAAACCCGGGGGTGGTGGGAATTGGAATATGTCTACATAATGTAGAAGGAAAGCTATTAGGAAGGATAGCAAAACCTATAGGAATAAAGACAAACAATGAAGCTGAAATAAAAGCTATAAGAATAGGTTTGGCATGGTGCAAAAAATGGAAGCTTAAAAGAATAGCAATTGAAGGAGACTCGTCTATAATAATAAATGCAATAAGACAGGGTAGAACATCGAATTGGAAACTAAATAGTTCTATAGAACAAATAATGGAAACTCTTGAAGATATAGGAGATTATACAGTGAATCACATCTATCGAGAGGGCAATACAGACGCAGATAAATTAGCTAACCTAGGAGCCAATGGGTAAGAAATCAAAGAAATTGATGTATGTGTGAGAGAAGTACACATAAATCAAGTATAGTGGTAAATGATTATATACGAATTTAAAGGTAAACAAGTGTAGATACATTTGTGAGTATAATATAAATTGCAAATATATAGACATATATATAAATAGCATATATACATAGATTAAGGTGTCATCCAGTCCTTTAATTTATGCTCAAAAATTTCCTCAAAATTTAGCTATGAATATAGAAGAAGCAAATCTAATAAGATCAAAAGCTTAATTCTTGTGATCTTGAAGATGAGGGAAGACAGTTCTACTTCACAAAAGTACACACACATACTCATGAGGACCAATCTCTCTAGATAAAGATCATGCTCAGGTATGAATCACTTGTGAATGACTCCATCTCCAAAAAATGGTGCAACAGTGCTCACAGGTTATTTAAGTCGGAAGAATCGTAAGAAATTAAGCTTTCACCTACTAATCCTAGTTTAGCTTGATTTTGCTCCATTTGACCCTCTTGAAGCCATCACTAAGGAAGCCAGAGATTTAGAGTTAGCCTTAAATTCCCTGAGTACTATGCTCCAGCACCAATAATTTACCCTAAAAAGCAACAAAATCCCCCCTTTCTCATCTGCATATCTAGTGGCATTTGGATTTCTTTTTAGCCAATATAAAAACCAAGAATATGAACACCCTCACAGGATATTGCCTTGTCAAAGTCCCCCACACCACAGTCATTCTGAGCCGGAATGATGACTTGGCCTTCAGGAATCCATGACAAAACAAACATTTTGGCATCTCACAGCACTAAAGGTTATCATTTTTCAGTAAGAAGTAAAAGTAGATGTCTTTAAAACATCAGTAGGTGCAATTTGAGATTGCTTGTGAATATATTAGGTTATCTGGAATTTGGAATAATTGAATAGTTAGCAGTGTGTCACTAAGCTTCTACCTGTTAATTACTATGGGTGCCTTGCTGAATAAAACTACCTCTATAAAGTATAGTCACCAAAGATTTGAGAGTAGCTAAATAAATACATATGTTAGTAACTTCTCAATATGAATATCTAATGTTTAGTACTTTTTATGCAATATAAGATGAATATGAATAAGGTGAATATGAAATAATTCAGAATTATTTATAACCGTGTGGTGAGCAGAGTTGGTGTAGTAGATTCTTATCTTGCAAGAACAAAAAAGTGTGTATTCATATGAATATAAACTGAAGATGATGTTATAACAACAATAATCAGTCTATGATGAAAATGAATATGTAAAAAGTGGTAATGGTTTTGATTGCAATATGGCTACTAACACAAATGTCAATAATTGTAGCATCATAGTATAGTTAACTCTTTACTTGGACTGGCACATTGAATTAATATAGACAGAATCATAAAAATTTAGCTAGAAGAATAGAGGTGGTGGGATGCTATCCTATTTTGCAGGTTTACAGGGAAAGTATAACAGCTCATAAAAGCATAACAAACACCAGAAGGCTTGAAAACACATTAATGTGAGGGCAAGACATAAAAGGCAATGGCAAGAGAAAGCAATGGCACGACCACACAAAAGGACAGCTGAAAGAAAAACAAGATACATTATTTACAAAAGATAAGGAATTAGAATATGAAACATTGATAAGTATTTATGTATTGTAAAAGATGGGTATGCCCATCAGCTCAATATATAAGAGCGATTTAATCAAAGTATAATAAAAGCCATGTTCTGAATCATGGACGTATGCCTCCATTAACTTGTATTAGAAAGGGAATGCCCTTCTTGTCTCCATCAAAGGGAGTTTGTAAACCTACGCTTGTAGGAATTCTGTACTTGCTAATATTTTCTGGACTCATGTCCCGGGCCAGACTGGAGATTTTCTTCCCCGTTCTTTCCTACCAGTGCTCGCACGAACAAAGGAAAAAATGTAAATTTATTGAAAATTAATATAATAAAATCAAGGCCTCGGTCGTTTACTGATTTTAAAAATAAAAAAAAAGTTTCTAAGTGGAAAGAACAACACTAGTGGGAAGCAAAGAGAGGCCAGAAGGGGGTTCTTGATCATCGAGTTTACCCCAAACATCAATGGGGTCCAAGGTCACATCAAGAATATACCACCCTTCATTTGTTTATCTTTTCCCTCCTTATCTTTGTCTTCATTTTGTGTTGAAGAAATAGCCAAATCCAACTGAGGGAACCGCTTTGAGGAGTCTACCAACAGATAATGCCATCAGCCATTAGTCAACCAATATCACCATGAGTAGTTATTGTTTCCCCACTCGAGGGCCACCGAGAGGTAGCACCTCCATGTGAAGGCAAGTTAGAGTGACACCAAGTCAAACCACTCTTGCTACCTTCTACATTGTGCACAACTCCCTAAGTGTCACAAATACAAACTACTATGTTATGCATTAATCTAAGTAAGCTTAAGTAAAGTTTAATTAGGTGAATAATTAATTACACCAATACCCCCTGTTAAGTGTAACTTAGGGGAACACAGACTTAATATAACAATGCAAGCTGACTCCTAGCTACTACACCATGTTAGGTACCCATGTACACTATGCAATGCAATCTCTCACAAAGCGGAGAAATGGAGAAAATAATGTGGGAGAAACTCCCCTCCAAAAGAGAGATGAAAACACACAATTCTCTCAACAATGAATGAGAGAGAAGCATAGAAATCATGAAGCCCCTCCTCAATGTCAAATCTCCTACAAACAAGGTCCAAGATGATGACCAATACTCCTCCATAGGAAGAAAATTAAGCTAATGATACACCAAGAATATCAAAGTGTGACAAACCAGGTACCAATGTTGATGAAAACTAATGATGAATCACCCACAACAATATGATAGAGATCAAGCATGAAGACACCTACTCTATCATTAACTGAATACTTACAACTGACAAGTTGGTGCAATCAAAGTCTCAACTAAAACTATACATTACCAATGATTGATTGGTGCATTCTAATCTCCTCATGCACCAAGTCTCACAAGATAATTCTAATCTATCGACTCCATAATGATTACATCAAATATGTCATCAATGATAAAGTACAAAGAAACATGACACTTTATATTAGTTTGTGTACAACATAGCTCACGCAATAGAATACAACATCATATGACGAATGTGCAAAATTGGAAACATGAAGATGATGTCACCAAGAATGATCTCATTGAATACTACAAAAAATGTGCCCTTCAGTTGGATAATGTCACCAATAAAAAATAAAGGAAGCAAATTGTCCCCCCTGGGTGCCAGTTGGAAGATGCTCAAGATAGGTGTATAGGTGGAAGAAAAAATAGTGTTCCCAATTTTGCATACTTATAAAGTTTTTTTTTAATTATTAAAAGCCATTAAAAAAAACTTGAATAATAAATTATTAAAGAAAAATCTTAGAAAAAATTTGTATTCTATTTCATTAATTTTTTATTTAAAAAACATAAATAAAAAAATATTAAACTTTTTTATTTTTTGAAAAATAAAAAATAAAAAAACAAACACATTTTTTAATTAAAAAAAAAAAAAAACATATTAAGTTTTTTTTAAAAGTCACTATTTTAAAAAAGTTTTTCTAAAAAAAATTAAAAACACCCCCTAATGATTTTTTAAAGAATTTTTTAATTTTTTGAAAATTATTAAAAATAGAAAATAATTTGAAATAAAAAATTTTGACATGTACTTGCACTGATGTTTGTACGATGGGGGGAGGGATTTTTCCAAGCTCTAAATTCAACATTCGTCCAATATAGGTGAATTTATAGTCAAAATTTGTTGGAACAACCTCTCGGACACAAAGGTGAAGTCGAATTTGACGTAGAGCACTCATAAAAATGATTGGTCCTCAAATCTACAAGGGTGCTCCAAGATCTCTCCAAAAATGACTATGCAATAGCACTCCAATTAAAAAAAAATAAACACATTTTTTTATTAAAAAAAAAAAAAAAACATATTAAGTTTTTTTTAAAAGTCACTATTTTTAAAAAGTTTTTCTAAAAAAATTTAAAAACACCCCTAATGATTTTTTAAAGAATTTTTTAATTTTTTGAAAATTATTAAAAATAGAAAATAATTTGAAAAAAAAATTCTGACATGCACTTGCAATGATGTTTGTACGATGGGGGGAGGGATTTTTCCAAGCTCTAAATTCAACATTCGCCCAATATAGGTGAATTTATAGTCAAAATTTGTTGGAACAACCTCTCAGACACAAAGGTGAAGTCGAATTTGACGTAGAGCACTCATAAAAACTATTGGTCCTCAAATCTACAAGGATGCTCCAAGATCTCTCCAAAAATGACTATGCAATAGCGCTCCAATTGCTCTGATACCATGTAAGAATTTTTTCATAACAACCCAAGATCTAGAGGCCAATGAATAGCACAAAAGCAAGATAGACAAAATGGACAAGACCAAACTATATTATCATCAATACTACAATAAGCAAACTAACTGAATTACAATATCATAATTGATGGATTGATTGAGATTACAATGAAGATATGTCTTCTTATATAGGCAAGGCAATAAGAGAAAATGATAGCTAGGAGATAATTTATCACCCACATAAGGTGGAATCACATGTCAACCAATGGTGGATCATCCTCCATTATACAATGAAGTATGCACAACATGTAAAGGAAGTAAAGTGATAAGTGCAATAAAGGTGGAGACAACACATAAAGTAGAATGTGATACCTACTATCACCACCTGAAGTGAAATTTATCCTACACCTTGTGCAACTCTCTAAGCATCACAAATGCAAACTATTATGTTATGCATTATCCTAAGTAAGCTTAACTAAAGTGTAATTAGGTGAATAATGAATTACTCCAACAATATTGTTGTCTTGAACTTAATAATGTGATGCCAAATAATGGCATTTTCACATGGAATAATAGGAGAAGTGGTGAAAATACTATTTTAGAAAGGCTCAATCATTTTCTAGTCTCTTGTTATTGGCTAGATGATAGGTGGTCTATCATCCCCGAAATTCTATATTGGAGGGGTTTTGATCATTGGTGTATCAAATTTTTATTTGTTTCATATAGATTTTCCAAGGACCCTTCCTTCAAGTTTCAACTCATGTGGTTGCAGGATCTTTCTCTCCAGGATTGTGTGATAGACTGGTGGTATGAAGGGAAGCCTATTTATGGTAAGGTCGTGTATTCATTTAATAAGAGGCTTCAATATGTGAAATACATGCTCAAGAAATGGAATAAATAATGTTTTAGAAATTTAAAAACCTAGAAGATTGCAACACATGATAGGCTAGATAATATAACTGATTTGATTCAAGATCAAGGTATGACTTGGGATCTTAGTAGAGTAGAGTCCTTATCCCTTAAGGATTTGGAAGAGTGGGAGTTATGTGAAGAGATTTTTTCGAAGCAGAAACCTTGAGTTGATTGGCTTCAAGAAGGAGATAGGAACATGACTTTTTTCATAACTTAGTTAAAGCCCAAGGGTATGTATTTCTATTACTTCTCTCATCTCTTCAAAGGGTACTCAACTTTCTTCAAGAGGTGAGATCTGTAGGAAAGATTCTTGGCATTTCTTGATTCTTTTACTTAGGATGCTCCCCCAACTTTAGAGGAGGAAATGGCTAGCTTGGATTATATTCCTTTGTTGGTCTCCAAGGTGAATAGTCTGGAGCAGTTCAAGCATATTGCTTTGTGTAATGTAGTCTATAAGATTATTACCAAATTGGTTTTAGAAAGACTAAAGCCATTTCTCAAAGCTCTAATATATGAAGAGCAAGGTGATTTTGTAGGATAGATTCTCCAAATGGAGTTGTGATTGCAATGGAAGCTATTCATTCTTATGATAGGGTGAATTGGGTGTTCTTACAAAAAGCTCTCTTGGCCTTTGGCTTTGGAGTCGAGTGGGTTAAGTGGGTCTCAATTTGTGTTACTACTACCTCTTTCTCATTTCTTATAAACAAGAAACCATCAAAGTTGTTTGGTGCTTCTCAAGGACTTTGATAAGGTGGTCCTTTATCCCCTTATGTATTCATTATTGTGACTAAAGGAGTTCGTCAATTTATTAAATGTCAGGTTCAAATCAAGGTCTTATTTAGGTTGGGAGCTAGAGCAATTCCTTGTCTCCTTACTTGTATCTTGTTTGTGGATGATACTACTTTCATGGGTATGGCTAGAATCAATGCGGCGGTGAATTTTAGGAGAGCCTTGGACATTTATTTGACTGCTTACATTCAAAGGATTAATGAAGTGAAATCTTCTATTTTTTTCTTTAACACCCCTCAACTCATTTAAAATAGAATTGCTCAAATTCTCAAATTTTAGATTGGGTCTCTTCCTCTAGTATACCTTAGGATTTTGATAGATGTGGGATCTCAACATAGAGAATTTTGGCAAGGGACATTGGATAATTTTCAGAGTAAGGTTAGTCATTGGACTAATAGATGACTCTCATCTACTAGGAGAGTGATTCTTTTGAAGTCGTGGTGTGGGCTCTTCCCATTTTTAGATGCTTTGTGTATGTTTCCCCTTCTATCTTTTTTAGGGATTTTGATGCTCTTTCCCTCCAATGTTTATGGTCTAATAATCTAATAGCCTCTAAGTGGAGATTGGTTAAATGGGAATTAGTGTGTAAGCTGAAGCATACAGGAGGCTTGACTCTTCGATCTGTTAGTATGATTGGTAAAGCTTTAGTGGTTAAGCTATATTGGTTGTGGTGCACTTGTCAGGATCAAGACTGGGCCGAAATTCTAACACATAAGTACCTTCGAAGGGTGAATAGCCATGATGTGCCTAAATTTGGTCTTTTTAGAAGGGGATATATAATTTAGGACATTCTTAAAAAGGAGTACAACTTATCAAGGAGGACCTTTTTTTGGATTTGCGATAAGTACTCTAGAGCTCTCTTTTGGAAGCATTCTTAGGATGGACAACCCCCTATTCTTTATAACTTCCTCCACCTCTAATATCTTTGCAACATTTTTAGTGAGGTTGGATGGAATGAGGTGGAGAATTTCAAAACAGTTAAATGTAGAGGTCAGTTAGAGGTGACTTGTTGGAAGGATCCACATGAGTGGCTCTTGGGAGGTTCAATAGAAACCCATATTGAGATTGCTAATATTGGCAAGAAGGTTATGCAGTTCCCTTAAGGGGAGAGATATTTTGGCATGGGGTCTTAACCCAAAAGGGAAATTTTATATAATTTTAGGATATGTTGAGCTAGAATGACAAGTGCATGGTCAGGTGGGTGTGCCCTTGTGGAAGGTTTCATGGAATAGTTTATCTTGGCCTAAGGGTAACTTCTTATGGTCGATTTCTCAAATGAAATGCCTCACTTGGGAGAATATTCATAAGAAATATTTTCGGGGACCCTCTATTTGTGTTCTTTGTTGGAACAATGAAGAATGTAATTCACGTTTGTTTTTTCAATGGTAATCAAGAGAGATCTAGCATTGATGGTGGGAGGCATGGCAACGTGCTTGTATTCATGCTACTTTCTTGGTTGAATTTTGGGAGAGCTTGGTCATACCTCTAACGAAGACCTCATTCTTTCAGATGGTCTGGGTTAATCGTCCTACTCTCATTATTTGGAATCTTTGGCTAGAAAGAAATCACAGGATCTTTCAAGATTCCAAAATGGTGAGTTTCATTTATGTCAAAAGATTGTTAGCAGACTTCAAGAGACTATTTTTGCAAAGTGTGATTTTTTTGGGATAATTGATCCTGATGACTATGCTATTGTAAAGAATTTGAATTTGGGGGTCAATAGTCTAGATTGTACTACTACCAAAAAATCATAACAAATCAAACAAAAGATCATCAAAGAAGGGAGGTAGATACCTTCTCCTTTTGGTGTTTTAAAGATTAACATAGATGTTCTTGTCATGGGAACCCAATGCATGCTAGAATTGATGGCATCATTGGTAGAGGTAATAGTGAGGAGGTAGTTTTCTTCTTGTCTATCTATATAGGGCAACACTCTAATAATTTCATGGAAGCTCTTGCTATTAAGGTTGTTGTTGAGAGAGGATGTTCTATTGGTTGGAAGTGGATAATTTGTGAGTCAAAATCTTAAATTATGGTTGATATGTTGAATAACTAAAGGGTGAACCCACAATAGTGAGTTAAAGTTTTTCAGAGGAAGGAATTCCTCCTTTTCGGCCAAATAAAAAAAAATAGAGGTTTCAATCGAAAACCCTTTTTACTTTCGATCAAAAGTCCTAAAATGGGTGAGTTTCAATCAAAAGTTAGTTTTGATCAATACCTTTTTATTATTATTTTATTCGTATTAAGGAGTTTCAATCAAAACCCCTTTACTTAGGGGGTTTCAATCAAAACCCTTTATTATGGGGGTATTTGTTTAAATGAAAACCTGAAATAAAAAATTTAATTCCCCAAAATGTCAAGGACTTTCTATCAAAACCCCTTAGTTTTGATCGAAAGTACTTTCTATAGAAAGTCCTTGTCTAAATTGCTCCCCCAAAAGCCATGCAATTTATGCACTTTTTTGGTCATTCAAGCACAATTTGAGGGCTCAAATGGGACAATATTAACAAACCCATATGCATGATAGAAGTATGTGGAACGAGCTTTCCAATGGTTATGATTTTAATATATTTTGAGTTTATTTTGAATATTTTTTAGATTAATCAAATATAGGTTTCTTACCAAACATCAACCTCTATGTTCGATGCTTATGGAAAAATAGTAAATGAGAGAAAAAAAAATCTGAAAAATATCTATGCACTAGGTATTGCAATCCATTTTCTATCAAGATTTTTTTTTTGAAATTGGACAAATACACAACAAGTTACAAGTTTTGAAATGAACATATGTCAAAATTACGATTAATACAACTTCAAATGTTAATAAAATGTGAAATACTGAGGATAAAGTCATGAAACTAATTGCAAGCATTATTTATGGATTTTACAAAAATAAATTGGAAAGAATCGCGTTGATAGCTATTTTAGATAAAATAAAAAAAGTTATGCTTTACGAAGTGAGTGTCACTCTTTAAAAATGTTGTTTACAACAACGTACTAGTTTTTGAGGGAGATAGAAAAATGGATTCAAATCAATTTTAAATTTTTCTAATAAAATGTATTTAGAATCTACACAAAAAATCCTAAAAGACTAATTTACTTCATCTTCAAATTTGTAACAGTTTAGTGGTAATATGCGTCCAAATGTGAAGTGTTTTTTTAGAATGTACATTCCAGTGTCAAAGTAGGCAAAAAAGTGTAACCCACTATTGTAGGACCGCCTCAAAGGCTATATGATGTTTGTTGGCAATTAGCCTTAGTGGCCAAACAAATCTTGAATTTGTGTAGTTCTTTGGATTATGTATTTTTTTGCCATATCCCCAAAGAGTGGAAGAGAGAAGTTGATTGCTTGGCAAAATGAGCTTTGAAGAAAGTTGATGGTTGGGATATTGGGGGGAAGGGAGGGATTACCCTCTAATTATCTTGAGACTATGGAGAGGTTAATGTTGGCAGACAGAAGTGTGTAGCTCCATTTCTGGGTAGTCTTGTTTGGAACTTCTTGTTTTGTTGTTTTTGTCTTGAGTAAGCATCCGACCTTTGTTTTGTATTCCTGATTTCTCTTGAATAATTTTTTGCCCCTCTTTTTTCCACTTAACTCACCTTTCCTCCACTTCCAAATAAAAAATTCGAGTGTCATTTAAACATGGCCATCAATCACTAAGTCACAAAGTCTTTCTCATCTGTTGAATCAGTCACATTTATCTATAAATTGAAATCAATTAATCATTTTGAAGGAACCACATCTTCATTTTTCTCTCTTTATAATCACATCATTATCATCATCACTTTCAAGATGGCTTTGTACACATTACAACTTTGAGAGTAATTTCAAAAGAATAAGAACAATGGAGGCTACATGAGATGGATGCAAAAATAGTTTAGTTTGCATTTGTTTTATTGCATTTAATTTCATGCTCACTATTGGTTGATTAGGCTATTGGACTTTGAATGCGAGTTTGTTAGTTCCTCTTATATTCTTATCTTTATTTCTCATTCCCTACTTTGACGCCATCTATTGGTATTAAGTTCTAAAAGAAGGGGCTTGAAAATAAGATAAAGATAAACTATTAAAGTACATCAAGATCTACTTTAGCTTTTTAATTTAAAAATAGATAAATATTTTTAATCATTTTTAGTGTTTGGCATTTTCATATATATATATATATATATATATATATATATATATATATATATATATATATATATATATATATATATATATATATATATATATATATATATATATATATATATATATATAGTTAGTTAGTTAGTTAGTTAGTTAGTTAGATTGACATATTTGGTTGATTGAGTGAATTAAAAGTAAGTGCTTGGTACTTTCAAAATTATATTTGTTGCATCTATCTATCATGGCACGTATATTATTTAATTTGATGATGGATCATTAAGTTATTAGTTATGTATCTCAATGTCTTCTTCTTAATGGACTATTAAGTGTGATTTGAAACATCAATGCAAATAATTATACACAAATGAATCCAAAAACAAAGAATCATCTACATAAGCTTTGGAATATATAATTGTTTCTATGTATTTTTAATATAGCTATTTAAAATTGACAATTTACATTTAAATGTTATATATTCTATACACATTAAAACATTTTAAAAAATCTTTTCAATATTAAGAATGTTTTCACTTTAAAAAATTGGTAAACAAGAAATTATTCATTAAATATCAAAGTTTTTGAACTACCACAAAACCTCAGCGAACTTTCACCCAAGGAGATTTACAAAATTCCTAATAGAACTCAAAATATGAGGTGAGAACTCCACTTTGTATTCTCTCAACATTTGATCTTTGTACTTTCACTTCTTTTTTTTCCAAAAATACAATAATTTAAAAACTAAAACTCTAACTCCTTTTTTCTTATCACAATTTTAAATTGTAAACATGCACTTCTCAAATTACTCATCAAAATTTAATTTTTTCAAATTTAAAAAATGGTCATGTTTGATCCTATTTGGTTATCCACTTCCATGTGCATGCTCAATGCTACTCATTTTAGAAGTGTTAAGTTAGAAACCACAAATTGTCCCAATAACATGTTAACCTTCTACATAATTTTTATACAATTTCATTTACATGTCAAATAATTGATATGTGATGATCATGCCTTATGATGTAAAAGTAATTATTTTTAAATAGCGCATGCCTAATAATATAAAAGTCATTGTTTTCATCCCTAATGATGTAAAAGTAATTGTTTTCAAATAATGCATAAACAAATATGATTCCAAGTCATCTTGTAATTTCTACACAATTATTTGATGCTTTGCTAATGAATTTGTATTGTCTATTACATTTATTATAAATCTCTTATGATTATTAGTATGTGTTGATAAGATAATACTCTCTTGCAAAAATGCTTAGCTTGGTAGCAACAACCTTCAAATTTGAATTGCTTGGACAAGGCCGTCATGTGTGTCATAATCCACGAGATCATGCAATGGGTCTAATACAAGGTAACAAAAAACCTGTGCTATGAAAGGTAAATAATTAATTAATTTTACTAGTAGGTTATATTGACCTCTATAATAATATATTTATCACACCTTCATAATGTTACAAAACAAAGTTGCAAGAGTGTAAAGCATACACTTCTACTATCTACAAATTAATATATAGAATATATAATTGATCCATAAAAATCTATATCCATCCAACGTTATTAATTAACATGAAGCAAAATAACATAAATTTGTGTAATGTGTGAGATTGACATAAAGAAAAATAATGTATAGTTAATATTTAGAAAGAAAAAAAAAAAGCAAATCGGTGTAACTTATGTGGTTAACTAGTCTAAAGTGAGCATAAAATATAGCACAATGTGTAGTTAGAATATATGTACATTTCTGTAATGTGCGTTGTTGACATTAGACAAAATAGTATAAATTGGTGTAAAGTGAGCTATAATGCATATTACAGTGCGATTGTAATGAATGTAGAATGTATGTGGCTAATATGAAACAAAATAGTATAAATTGGTGTAAAGCAAGCCATGATACATAGTGCAGTGTGGAGTCGGAAATAAATCACTATGGCCCCATAATACATACACATATTCCCCTTATAATACAATTTTAGACGGAGTACGGATACATCAATTAGTCATGGAGATTCAAAATGTTATATCCATATACATACAATATTTAGATGCATCAATCAATTATGGAGTTTCAAAATGATATTGCCCATATGCATATATTCATTATTTAATTATTTAATCTTTATTCATTTTATTTGCTTGTTTTTTATAGTTTTGCTCTAATTTGATATTATTGCTTATGTTGAACTTAACTCAAGGCATTCTTTAATATTTAATGATAGCCCACACAGCTTATCCTCCATATATGTTGTCAATCATCTAAATGGCATGCCAAGCACACAATAAATGAAATTTTTAAATGTTCCCTTGTATGTGAGTATTTTTTAACATAATTAGTATAGTGTTGACAATGATAACCCCTAAAAATTAGCTAATATATAACTAGTATAGTTATCTTTACTACATCTATCTGAAAGGTCATGATTGCTATCAATCTCATGGTACTTAATTAATTTCAATCACAATTATTTCTTGTAAATCAATATTTTTAAAATATCTATACTAATATTACAAATTAAATAAATAGAATAAAATATGATCAATTTTATTAATATATTATTTATCATTTAATATAATAATTAGTTAACCAAAATTAATTTGTACATCAATCAAACAAAATTTTAACCATGCCATCTGACTCTAACTCGTAGTAACATTTAAATAAACCTTCAACTAAATGGGCTAATGTCGAGCTAAATAAAACTAGCAATTGCACCTTGGTATGTTTTTGTAAGTTTCGTGGAGTTTGTGATTTTGCCAAGTTGTCATTATTTATGCAATATACTTAGATTGTAATTAGTATATTAATTTTGTATGTGTTAAGTTTTATGTATAAAATATATCATTACTTAATATAATTGATACACATAGAATTATATTATATTGGTCAACTTGACAAAACTGCAATTTTCAATGCTTTAATGTTTGCTTTTAGCCAAATATTACACAATATAAACTAAATTTAAAATCACAATATTAAATTTAATAATATTCTCACCCCCCCTCTCTCTTACACAATATAAACTAAATTTAAAACCACAATATTAAATTTAATCTCTCCCTAATTAAATTTGAAAGATTATCTAAAAATAAATAAATAAATGATAAAAAATAAGACTAAATAAAATTTAAAATTGAAGTTAAAATAAATAAATTGATATGATATACAATTTCCCTTTACTATCACATATTAAGAACATTGAAGTACTTTAAGCATGTGATTGGATACCCTATAAACATTGAAAGACGGAAACATATCAATTGGACCAAATCATTTCAATCATCTTGCACTAGAATAGCATAGTTTCGTTTGTTCATCGATGAATGCTCATCCTGGATAAAAAATGAGAATTAACTTATGCCAATTCACCAATTCCCATTTTCTTATTCAAGGTTAATTCCAGCAACCAAACAGGCCCTAGAAAGTGGCTAGTGATGGATGTATCCCTCCACATTCATTCATGTTTGTGAGCAGGAAAGTCTAAGAGAATGTGGACACGCTGAATAGTCTGTACGCCCACGCTTTGCCCCTCACAGCAGTCACATCATCCTTTTTGACAGGCACTCCTTGGTTTCACGCGCCTCAAAATAATTATTTTACTTATTTATTTTTTTAACGTACCTATAGCAATTCTATACTTTACTCCGCAGACATCGAGTAAACCAGTAATTAAAAAATCTCGTAATAATAAAACAAATTAAATAAAAAAACCTTTACTAACCAAGCAAATATGTAAATTCAAATTACCCTTATAAGCATACTTCTTAATTAAAAAACCTACCAAACATAAAAAATAAATCAAAAAACTTCACAATAATAAAAACTTACACTAATCAGCGATAAAAAAATCTCCTTACAAAATGACACTTTAAAAAACTTTCACAATTGCAAAACACAATGTTTTTTGTCCGTATACATATCATAAAAGATTCAATTACTGAAATTACATTTTTAAAATTCTAAAAACTGTACAAAATGGTAAGATTAAGAGCGCCTGTAATAAAATAAATAAAAACAACCTTTTACCAAACAAAAACACTGCCTAATCCACGTCATCATCATTAAAATATCCCATTTCAGTTAATGTCAACCAAAGGTTGGTCATAAACAGTAATCAGTGTTCTTAATATGCTAACTATCCATGCAAACCTTTTATTCTCCATTGGTTGATTCCATAGCTCCAAGTCAATCTCATTCTACAATGATCTAATCTCTAACATGTTGTCATGATTGGTGCAATGCAACTTTCTTAAAGGTAATATGCTTTTCTATAATCCCCCCCCAGTTCATTCTGCATTTAAATTTCCTGCTCCCCCAAAAAACATTTAAAACCCCTTAATATCGCACAAAATACTGGAGTATCAAAACTGACCGCGATGTGGATAAAACGGGAGAAATTTTACAAAGCCGGCGAGTGACTGCGCACAAAAATCAAATCAGTGGACGTCAAAAAACATTACGAGGTGTTTAATTTATTACCTTCACGACGAATGGATGAGATCCCTTCAATCATCTTGCATGTGTATGGAGGTTGAGACAGCCATTGATGGTTGAAGCCCAGGTCTACGTGTTTCATTATATGAAACACCTTCGGTGCAAAGATGTTCAGGAAATGGCAGAGCAAGTACAGCATTAAGCTAAACACCTAATAAGACTATTTCACAGGGATTTTGTACAAACTGTAGTTTATGTCGTGCATCAACTACTTCCCGTACAGTCTGATACCTCGGGCCTCAATTCCAATCGTGCAGAAAATAGCTCGGCTTAAGAACAATTGATCTCAATCTCTCATGAAAAACTAACCCACCCATCAAAGCATCCTAGTAGAATTTAGAAAGAATATTCAGCTAGCCCTAGAACTTTCTGAAAGATGTATCAGTTCCAAATACAAGAAGTAGAACACTATGCTTTAACAATTACAAGATTCAGCAAGCATGGTACACATGAGCAATGGGAATACTTCACCCAACAGACTAAGTATGATAACAGGGTTTTCTGATCAAATCATTCACACATCCAGAACTTTATATCATTTATGTAATAGCTCTGTAGCATAAAAACATAAAAGCACGAAGTAACAGGCATTGATACATTACGAAAACATAGTCAACTTGAATAATAAAACATTGATATAGCAGTCTTCGACAAGGTGTAAAAATAATTCAATCAAAATAAAACCCTAACGGGCTGAAGGGCCCAATTGCATGTTTATAAACCAAATCTGAATGCATGAAATATGCATGAGGAGCACTATAATGTGTTAATATAAAAAAGTGTTATAAACAGTTGCAAAAAATAAAGAGCTTTTTACCCTAAAATCTAGTATGCCCAAAGCATTTAACTACAAAATTGGAATAGTTAAGACCGGCCCTAACTTAAATTGACTAGACCATGAAGTATTCCATTCTAAACATATTACGTCTGTCCATCTCCATAGTCCAGATGAAATCCATAATAATTGACACTATATATTTAAACTTCTGAAGGAAAATAATTTATTTTATCCCCTACTGTAACAATCCATGAATTCACGAACAGAGAATTGTAGTGCCACTTACACCAAAGGGCATAACAATTGCCTCGTACAAAATATAATTTTGAAAATGGTATGCTGGCATAACAAATAAATTAAGCTTGCTAAATGGTAGTCTACTAGATATTATCATTATTTAGCATTTCAATTAAACTAGAATTGGTCTGGTATGGATTGAGAAAGCCACTTGTATAACATATCACGACAAATGACCTCCTTGCATTGGCATCATATGCTGCTGTATAAACAACCAATAAACACTTTGTCAGTTGAAGGTTAAAGGAATTCCAGTTTACAAATTTAACACAAGCGCTGAGTATCTCTTATAGGATCAAACTTGCATAAGTGCAGAGCTTACCATAAAACGTCAACACACCGATCACATTATACACAAACATTTGGTTGCAAGAGCACAATAAAAAGCAGGTAAGATTGGACATAGATGATTATCCTATGCAAAAAGATATTTTACAATAAAAGGAAACGATGTGTGTTCTTATTACACTACAGAAAGGAACACATTTAGAATTCAACAAATTGACCATAAACAACAGAACGTACAACATAAATTTTCCTAAAAAGTTTTCTGGGATAGAAATCTGAAAACTTCATGAAAAACCTGGAAAAGCCTTATCCTCATCAGAATAATACTCTACAGAATTAGACAGATACATATTCACTTTTCAACAATACTTAAAACATCTATCATGGTTTTCTATGCTCTAGACTCTTACTTGTTTTCCTTCTCACTTCTTTATTTATCGACTTTCCCAAGATTTATTTCTGGTAGTACACAACTTGGTACAGTTGAATTAAATCAAATTTGAACTGTTAATAGATAGCAAGTCTTGGGCAATGTCATGTGTTTCACCAAATGATGGTGAAAATCTAAGCTAAATGTTGCTGGACCAGTGTTGCTTATTTTTTCTGCTGTCTGAATGGAAACTGAAGATGGATGTGAGAAAGGTAAACCTATCGTTTCCCTACCACGTAACTCGAGACAGGCTAAAAACTTGAGAGATGAGGGTAAAAACAGTGGCCATACCTACTTCACCTAATGCAAAAATCCAGACGTAGATTAGAATTAGAAAATTGGCCATCCTTTCTAAATGCTGTCTTGCTTGTTCTTTTTCTTTGAACTAATAAAAGCACCAAACATAGGTCCGACCTTGGAGCCACTTAGACACGTGAAAATAATTTTGTTCTTTAGCTTTTACTCAGGTGAGGATTGTTGTAAGTACAAGGTTTAGAAATCCTGGCTCAATTGCAGCTTAAAGCTTTACACTTATGTTTGGAAAAGTCAGTGTTGTTCAATACATTCTGTTAATGGAACCCTACCTCAATTTGGTTGATCATCTCTCCAATGCAAACCTAGTTTGTCTCTTGGTTTACAGCAGCATCTTCTTCAAAGAATTGGATTAGAAGGGAAATATTGCTTGCCTCGTGGCTTGAAGATTGGAAATCCTGGCTAGTGGATCTGCTGAGGTGTTCCCCTGCCTTTTAACTCTTACAACAAATATTTTTGGTTATATGTTAAAAATACAGTTATTAAATGATAAAGATTGAAATGAACAAATCTATTTTGTCCTCTTGATTTGTTGCCCAGGCTTAACTTTTAGTGTCTAAGGTGTCTAGTTTAATAATTGAGTCTGTTTGATAAGCACAACTTCCTTTCCAACTTTTGAGCAGTATAATGTCAAGTAGCATCTCTAGCATCGCCCTATTCCAGTAGGCTTTCCTGAAGACACTAGATTGTATCTATATGTTTGTTCTCTTGATTTGTTGCCCAAGCTAACTTTTAGTGTCTAAGCTGTATAGCATCACCCTCTTCCACTAGGCTTTCCTGAAGACACTAGATTGTATCTATGTTTCTCCTCTTGATTTGTTGCCCAAGCTTAACTTTTAGTGTCTAAGCTGTCTAGTTTAATCCTTGAGTCTGTTTGATAAGCATAACTTCTCTTGTGACTATCAACAAGCACGTCTTATAAGGGAAATATTGCTTGTCTCGTGGCTTGAAGATTGGAAATCCTGGCTAGTGGATCTGCTGAGGTATTCCCCTGCCTTTTAACTCTTACAACAAATATTTTTGGTTATATGTTAAAAATACAGTTATTAAATGATAAAGATTGAAATGAACAAAATCTATTTTGTCCTCTTGATTTGTTGCCCAAGCTTAACTTTTAGTGTCTAAGGTGTCTAGTTTAATAATTGAGTCTGTTTGATAAGCACAACTTCCTTTCCAACTTTTGAGCAGTATAATGTCAAGTAGCATCTCTAGCATCGCCCTATTCCAGTAGGCCTTCCTGAAGACACCAGATTGTATCTATACATTTGTTCTCTTGATTTGTTGCCCAAGCTAACTTTTAGTGTCTAAGCTGTATAGCATCACCCTCTTCCACTAGGCTTTCCTGAAGACACTAGATTGTATCTATGTTTGTCCTCTTGATTTGTTGCCCAAGCTTAACTTTTAGCATCTAAGCTGTCTAGTTTAATCCTTGAGTCTGTTTGATAAGCACAACTTCTCTTATGACCATCAAGAAGCACATCTTATGACCATCAACCTGCCCAATGTTCCTAGCCACATTGCAAAAAACATAAAACTAGCAAAAGACAAAATTATATTCAGACTCCATGCTTTTTGTCTCAACTTGTCTTTAAGTACCCCCAGGCTTGTCCAGCCCACTTTTAGATACTGATCAGTTGCAAAAACCATCAGCCCGTGCAATTCTTAAGTTGCAGGATGTCAGGATCCACTTTCAGGGTCATCCCATTTTATCTGGCTCTAATAACAACCAGTGGTTGCAGGTCCCTAAATTGACAAGAGAAATACTTCAGAAAACTAGGGACATCCCTAGTTTTTAAAAGACCGTGCAAACACAAAACCCCAGCCATACACATCTTAGAATCTGGCCTTCTTGTTCCAGCTTGTCATTTGATACAGCTAAACTCTACAGCCAATTCTTAGGCTCTCTTTGGCCCTAAGAAACCATCAGCCCTCTCTCCTAAACTATAAATCATCAGGATCCACCTCTATGTTCATCCCCTTCTATTAATCTCAGATAAAAACCCTACACTAAACAAAAGCATAACTGCATCAACATTTATTTGGGCTTAGTTTGTGAACTATTCTTATCCTAACTCAACCATGAGGTCTGCATTGAGCTCTCCGGGAAAGTGCCCTTGGAAGTAATTAGTTCATTATTCTTATAAACAGCATCCTTATGATATGTTTATCCTGTAGAGGCCATTTAGAGCATATACCACTATGACCTAAGAACTTAAAAATAAAACTATTTATTTCTGACATCTGGATAGATTTTGTACTCTTCAAATGTTGAAACAAATTGCTTCCTTGACAATATTATATGCTATAAACCCAACAATGCTTAGATGCACATTTAATATCATATTTGAATCTATGATTCAAGTATTTCAACCAAAAAAAATGTGTAAACGTAATCCAATACCCCCAAAATTTCTGCCCTTGAATAAAAACTTTTCCCATGCCTGGTACTGGTAGCATTTGAACAAATGCAAGTCACTCAAGAAACCACACATATCTATCCCATGAATATCAGCATAAAACGACCATGCAAAATGGTTTAAATTTTGATTTTGGTTAATAAATAAAATGAGAACTTTGATACCACCCAACATGGTAGCAGAATTTGTTCTTGGGAATAAATTGACAAACCACAAAATAAATTTTTTTAAAAATATGACTTAATCGGACAAAAACAGGTTTGGGTTACAATTTCTCGGGAAAATAAGATAATGAAAAACATAAAACCAGCAAAAATCACAACTAAAATGGTCAAAATTGATCTAAATCACAATTTTATCAGCTTGGGTTGAGTTTTTGTCAATTTTATAATGATAAATCATGAAAAAGATGCAGTTTTTAGTAAAATTGAGAACCATAAATGTTTGAAATTTACACAACTGTGCCACCATTCTTGCTCAGCAAACCCCTAATACAAAAACCAAATGAATAAATAAATGATAAACAAGGTTAAAAACAATATAGATTCCACACAAAATTAAAACCATACATGATCTTTGTTCATTTGTAACACTTACCAAGCTCACCAGTAGAACACTTCAATAGGCAGATTAACAATAATAATAAACAACAGCTAATAACAATTGACAAGCTCACCAGTTAAACACTTGCATAATAAACAAACAATAAGCAACATACTACAACAAGATGAGACAAACCTAAAACCTGTTGGCAACAGTTGTATTTTAGCCTACATGGAAACTCACACTTTTGTACCATTTACCTGTCTTGTGCATTGCCCAATAAAGCATAAGAGATTACAAGAAAGAACCCACTTCGTATGTGTTAAAAACTTAAAAAGAGTGCATACTTGATAATCTCACAGTTAAAGAGAATAGGAACATTGTAACTGAAGCATTTCAGTTAATTATAAGCCTGGGGATTTCTAAAGATATTTAAACATTTTTTGTTGAAGCACTTCATGATACTAAAACATGTATACATTCAACAAACAAAAATAACTATAAAAGTAAACAACTAGTGATTGCCAGGGAGCAAGCTCAAAGAAACAATAAAGAGTATGTTGCATCATGAATCAAAATTAAAGAATGGGAACCTTCGCAAATACAAGTATAAAGAAATGACAACAATAGGATCAAGAAAGACCATAATATTCAGGGAATTCTTCAATAAGAAATGGCAGAATACAATAGACAATATTACTCTAAACAGAAAAAAATAAAATAGTACTTATTCCTTTGGAATCCCTCCCACTAATGTTCTGCAAAGAAGGTAAATAGATTCTGTTATTGAATCCTTATTTCACACCTTTTTGGATTTTGCAGGATTATTATAGGATAATTAGATTAGTTAGAGAAGAGACAGCTATAGTTAGATTAGGTTAGTTTTTAAAAAAATGGAATAGAAATGAAGACAGTGTCAGGATTCCCATAGGAAGCACCAGCAGCAAAAGTAGGAACAGTTCCTATTGTCAGAAGTGGTTTTTAACTGCTTACATCATCTTCAACATTTCCTAAGGTTTCATCATTCGTGAACTTGGAAACATTAAACACTTGTTGCCAGAATTCCCAGCACCTGCCTACAAGAAATGGTTAGAGTTAAATTATGTTGTATAGAAAGTAAGGTAAATAAATGTGGCAGTGACAAGTTTCGGAGAGGAAATGCCAGCTGCACAGGTGGAAACATTTCTGAACCTACAAGAAGCATTTTATTGCAGTGTATGTCACCTTGAATAGTTCCTAAGGTTTAATGAACCCAAAATCATCACAAGCACTAGCTAACCAGTTTCCCACATACATGAAATTGTTTCAAGCATTTCTTCTAATCTGAAAAAACATATTCCAAAAAAATTGAAAATTCGCCACTCCTATTCAGTGATTAGTTTCATATCGAAGCTCTGAAATATAGTAAATCCTAGAGTTATGCAAATCCAGAATGACACTGGCCCAAAATACCATCTGTATCAAGCACAAATATGTGGAATCCAAGCACTAAATTTCCACAGGCACAGCATAACATTTTACTTGCGATACATGCAAAATATATCTTCACAGGAACAAACATTTACCTGGCCACTTGCTACTCCTTGTGGTCCACCTAATTCTCTCTTACCAGATTGATCTGCTCCAGACTTTGATGAACCCTTATTGTCACCCTGTCAAGCATCCTATTGTTACTTTAACAAAAAATAACTACACACCAATGCAGTGTTTTATAAAAAGCTAAGGAATTTACATATGTTAAGGATATAATGCAAAATATAATAAAATATTAACACAGCTGATTTTAATTCTATTTAACTTTTCACTTTTTAAAAAATTAATCCAAGTTTGCCACTCACAGACTTCTGAGAAAGACTCCAAAGTTAAAGTAATCACTAACGCTCAAAAGTTCAAACCAGACAAAGATAGATTTCAATTAAAACTAAGTAATCATGAAAATATAATAATTTATGTATAGCATTTTCTGGAGTAAGAATTAATGTGGTTCATAATATCCTCACATTAGATCAAGACTCTGAATTCAACAGAAAAATGCTACCTAATCAGTTGCAAAAACACAATAGCAAGCAAGAAAAAAAAGGTATTACAAAAGAAGATAGATTTTTACCTCCATCTAATGCAAATGTGAAGTCGAAATCCAAATCGACAAACAACCACAGCCACAAAAAAAACCAATCATATGTCAGAAGCCTACTTAACGCAAAAATGAAACAAACTTGAAGAAACTAACATCAAATTCCTAACACGTAAAATAGACTATTCAAACTAGTGTGCCATTAGAATAACTAATTTTAATGACATTAAGCCCCAAGTTGGGCATATTTAGGACACAATATCATTTGGTTAATTGATGTATAAAGTTACCTACTAAATGTATTTTAACTGAAACAAGTATAAATTGTAAATAACATAATTGCATCCCTATATCTGTGCAACAGCAACGAAAAAATGAAAAAACACAAATATCTCCCTAAAATTGTACAAATAAAAAGAATATAGCTTAGTTACCTCCCTATAATTGTGCAAATAAATCTTCAAGGGCTCGATGTAATCTTCAAAACCTAGAGTGCTCATTGCCCACAGCAGATCATCGCCATTGATTGTTTTTCTCTTCTCCCGCTGACATTTATCACTAGCCCTGTCTCTTGTTAAAGAAAAAATTGTTTATTTTGATCTAAAGATAAGAAACACTATATCAATGTTGAGCAGGATGATTTCGGTAGGAAAGCAAATGAAGCTCTCATAGCAGGGCACTGGATACAAAATGCATGGAGCTATGATACAGTGTTAAAATTGGGTGCGAATCATATTGCTGTCACTCATCAAGTTTTTCTATGACATAAATATTTTCCAATCCTCGAGGAAAAACATTGTTTTCTAAATTCGTGAAACAAGCAACCTATTAATCAATACTACACAAAGACAAACATTGCAATCTACAGATCTGCCACTCATAATGAAGAACACCGTTTCCCCAAATACAAAAAGAAAAGTGGGTGAACAGTAACTAAATGTCAAATGAAACGAGCTCAAGTGGTAAGGCATAATACACAGAGACAAACATAGCAATCTACAGATCTGCCACTCATAATGAAGAAGACCGTTTCCCCAAATACTAAAAAGAAAAGTGGGTGTACAGTAACTAAATGTCAAATGAAACGAGCTCAAGTGGTAAGGCATCAGGGCTATCATTGTCAAGCTTCAAATTCAAAATTTCAGAAATCATATTAAATATAGTGCTCAAATTGTGAATACTATAAAATGAAGGATGACGCAAGAGATACCCAACATCTAGAAATAACAGGATAAAGTGTTGAAATCGGAAAAACATCTTGGGTGCGATGTGACCCACGAGATACTCTATGCCTCTAAATAACTCGATGGAACGTTGAAAATGAAAACAACATTTGGATGGGGCATAGACCAAGTGACATTTAAACCCCGTAAGAAGTAGACAGTGCTGAAATTAGGTAAAAAACTGCATCCAACTTGTTAGAGGCCACCAAAAAAGCACGCCCTTCAATAAATCTTCCAAGTAATTATGAAGAAATAGAAAAATATTAGAGATGAAACGTTAAAATTGAGCCTCTAAGTAGAAGGCTGCCCCAGAAGAGGAATATGGAATATAGCGAATATTAAAAAAAAACTCATCAAATACCAGGAAAAATCAAAATTTATGATGGTACACATAAACGATTGAGATGAAACGTTGAAATTCAGCCTCTAAATAGAAGGCTGCCTGACATGAGGAATATGGAATAGAGCGAACATTAAAAAAAACCCTCGTCAAAAAACCAGAAAAAATCATAAATAAAACACAGTCGCTGAATAACGAAGGAAAGGAATTCAGTAAGACGATTTAAAAATAGTTTAAAATCTCGTGATATAGTATCGTAAAAAAGAGAAATTTAAGATAGAAACAATACTCAAGATTAACAAACAGCAGAATTCACCTTGTAAGAAAACCCTAATTAAATCGCCTGTCATATAAACACATTTATTAAAGCAAAATAAAAAAAGGATACTCGCTGGTAATAAAGCTGATGAACTCTGAAACACATTCTTGCACGGTCTCTTTGGCATCCTTGGCGATTTTGCCATTAGCGGGCAGCGCCCGTTTCATAATGCGGCTGATATTAGCGATGGGCAGAAACCTATCCTGCTCCCGCACGTTCGATTGGGGGCTCTGCTCGCCCGAGTGAGGACTATCCTGGCTGCCCGGGCTGCCCGCCGCTTCCGCCATGGAACGAACAGCTTAGAACAACAACAACAAACAAACAAACCCACAGCCATTATCACAAACAAACAAAATCCCAGAAGCAGAACAGTAGCAGTAGCAGAAGCAACAGGAAGAAATAATCCGTCTGCTCTTCTAAGCATTAAAATAGATTAAGAAAATGTTTTGGGTTTTTTTTTTCCTCCTTACCTTGGTCGAGGGAGAGGATTTAATGGGTATATTTTGATCGGACGCTGGAGATGGACGGAGGCAGATGACGATGGAGATGAAGTCGTTTGGAGGATGCCTCTGTATCTTCACCGTTCATTTCATTTCATTACATTAATCTCAGAAACGGTTTGCTTTTTTTCTTTTTGCGGATTTTTTCCCCGTTTCTATTGGCAATTTGGCAAAACACCTACGTGTCCATTTCTCAACTGCATTCTGGTTATGACCAATTTTCTTTTTAGATAATACCCAAAGAAAAGAGTGTATAAATAGGAGAAGCACCATTTTCCAATGAAGTGGATTCATGGCTACCTATGTGATGGAGACTGGTGTGGATAATGAAATGCATTTGCATGCCATGCCATGCCACCCACTCTTTAGGCCATGGGAACCTTCCTTTTCACTTCACATCAGACAAGGATGGGATGGGGTCTTCTCATTCAATACAAGAGAGTAAAGCATTTTTTATCTCCTTTAATGAGGTCATATGTTACTTTAGGGTTTACTTAGTCTATCTTCATAGCCTTAGTCCACTCTCTCCCACCTAACAAGTTATGACAAGTGTTAACATACAAAAGTTGTAAGTACAAGTAGTCTAACAAATTATAATTACTACCTTGTATGTGGAAGAAGTATACTTGCCTTTCAACAATGGATTTATATATTTTTGTCCATTATTAAATTAAAAAAAAGAAATGTTTGAGTTTGATAGGATTTTTTTTTTTTTTTTTTTGGGTATTTGATATTAGGGATATGGATGTCTTTGTAAAATGTTTGGTGCGACATAATAATTATCATAAAAGATAAAGGTTAATGTTTGAATTGTGAAGCATAATTTGATACGGGATCTTAAATATCATTTAGTTTAAGATTATTAGTTCCGCCTATCTATAGGCGGAAACTAATGTTTTCGATTTTCTACCTTTGTTATTAGTTTGCTTCGAAATTTATGCATTATAAAATATTTTTCATGATTTCAAATGTTTGGTTGTTTTTTTTTAAAATTATTTGATGAATATTTCTTTTTTTATTCGTTGTTCATATTTTTGCTGGGGTTTTTATTATTTTCCCCTTCAAAAATTCAAAAACAAAATTTGCCAACCAATGAAAAATAAGGAGTTTGTAATGTTTTTTTAAACATTTCTTCTCGAAGCTTACGTATAAACCCTAATCACTCAAATCACAATTATTATGGGTTGTTCAAATACATATGCCTACATATGATATTGTGTGGGTAGCAAGAGTTCATGCCATTGATGACTCTGCTAAGCCACAATTTACTCAAATAGTGGACTGTGTTCTTCAAAAATAGTCTGACGGTTCTTGGGGACAAAAGCTTCACATGTATTATGTGTTAGACTCCTTAATACTCTTTCATGTCTAGTTACTCTGGCCTTTTAGGGTTTTGGAAACAACCAAGTAAACATAAGTAATTGCATTTTTTTCTTTTATTTCTCATTTCTTTTGAATTTGTTTGTTAATTTGTTTGAACCCTAGTTTGTAGGCCTCTAAAATGGGACAACCATTTGTGTTACAGAGATACCCAGTTGTTCAAAACATGGGCAAACTTGGTGTTGCAGAGTTGTGCTAAACATGGACATATAAATCCATCTCTTGCATGTGTCTTGTGCGTGTGGTCATTCTGGTGATATCTTCAAGCTACTTTTCATTTATGTCCTCCTATCTTGTTCTTTTTTTGTATTTCCTAATGTGGGTGCCTCTTTTTTGTCAACTTTTTGTAGAGGAATTATGATGGGTATTTGTCTTCTTTTGAACAAAGCTTGTAGCAGCGGTGATCTGTATAATCTGTTGGATTATGGAGAGGGGGGGGTGAATCAATAATCCTAATCACAAATACCTTAATAAAAATTTCTCTGATTAACTCAATAGCTACACAGTAGTAACACAATTCACTATTTACCGACAATAGTAAATAAACTATATCAATCAATAAAATATTCACAATGTGTAACATCAATATTTAATGTGGAAACCCAGTTATGGGAAAAACCACTATGGAATTTTCACCCACTAAGAAATATATTCTTTTGAAGTACGCCCAGTTAAGAGCCAATCTGGTTAAAGATTACAAAACACACTGTTAGGTGTGACCCAGTCAAGGGATTTACCTCAAATCTGTTAGGAGTGGCCTTGTTAGAGGGCTTTAAACACTCTTTTAGAATGTCACCTTTCTCAAGGATTTACAATAAGACTATTAAGTCCACTCTATTAAGAGATTTCTCTGTTACAAATGCTAGTAAGCAACAATAATTAAAATGACTTGTAGATGTGCAACTATCTTTTCTCAATCAGATCCTTATGCACTCTTCAATCTTCACTTCAATTCTTCATCTTCCATTAGCATCAACACTTCATCAAATCACTATTTTCCCACTCAGAATCTCTATGTTCCTTCTTCTCTACAATAGTTAGTAACCTTTCAACTATTCAGTTTGTCATCCCATTGTCCATACAATATCATCCTTTATATAGACAATTTTGTCTCTTAATCTCATCTATTACATTTTCCTTTAATCAATATTAACTGTTCATTTCATTATTCATCAGATCAGGATCTCAGTAACATGTTTCCTTTTCACCTAGGAACTTGAACTTTTCTTGTAACTTGTTCCATCTCTTTTTGCCTCTTAGATCTTTCCATAGATCTCCATCTTGAATTTTCATAGTCGTAGATCTCTTGTAACTAAGTTTCATCATCATCATTGTCATCCAGCTCATCATAGCTAATCATTAAAAATTGATTCCATCCATATTTAATACATTTTCCTTGCTCAGTGTTTTTCACTTAAAATTTCGGTTACATCGCTCGATGCCTAAACCTTTCTGCTTTAAAGATTGACCTATATTTTCACCTTATCTTAGTGAGTGACCTTTCCTGGTCGGTAGCCAAAACAACTTGTCTTACCGATTTGTCACCATATTTTACCAATTTAACATAATCATATGTTAGGTAAAAAATAACTATACCAACATAATCAAATCATTGTCTGATCTGTACTAGTTGCCCATTTATGTTCTACAACTTCTTATTTCTTCTTCTCCTTAACTCATTCATCTTATATCATTACTAAATGATATGGCAAAATAATATAAACCAAAAATCAATTGCTTAACATCAATGACAAGACTATAACTAATCTAATCATTCTACTAACATTATATATACCTCTGATCTTGGTCGGTCTTCATCATCAGCTCCATCAGATAATCAATCAACATTATTATCAGTTATGGTAACAATCTCCCTCTTTGGCATTGATGGCAACATTAACAAATTCAATGTTCAATTGATGGTGGTACATTTCACTATCATTCATATTTTGTACTCCCTCTGAGTAATAACTTCTATTATTTGATCTTCCATCTATAGTCTTTCTCTATCTGTAAGTAACACTTTTCATTCTGATTCATCTCCTTGGTATACTAATATGATTTGTCTCACTCTTACTGTATTCATCTTCATCATGATAATCTCCCTCTAACATCTAAATTTCTATATTCATCTCCCTCTTTGACAACAATGCCTAAGAAACATAAACTTCTCAGATATACCTCAACTATATGGGTTTACTTTAGGGTTTACTTAGTCTATCTTCATAGTCTTGGTCCACTCTCTCCCACCTAACAAGTTGTGACAAGTGTTAACATACAAAAGTTGTAAGTACAAGTAGTCTAACAAATTATAATTACTATCTTATATGTGGAACAAGTATACTTGCCTTTCAACAATGGATTTATATATTTTTGTCCATTATTAAATTAAAAAAAGAAGTGTTTGAGTTTGATAGGATTCTTTTTTTCTTTTCGGGGGTATTTGATATTAGGGATATGGATGTCTTTGTAAAATGTTTGGTGCAACATAATAATTATCATTAAAGATAAAGGTTAATGTTTGAATTGTGAAACATAATTTGATATGGGATCTTAAATATCATTTAGTTTAAGATTATTAGTCCTGCCTATTTATGGGCGGAGACTAATGTTTTCGGTTTCCTACCTTTGCTATTAGTTTACTTCAAAATTTGTGCATTATAAAATATTTTTCATGATTTCAAATGTTGGTTGTTTTTTTAATTTTTATTTCAAATTATTCGATGAATATTTCTTTTTTTATTCGTTGTTCATATTTTTGCTGGGGTTTTATTATTTTCCCCTTCAAAAATTCAAAAACAAAATTCGCCAGCCAATTAAAAATAAGGAGTTTGTAATATTTTTTTAAACATTTCTTCTCGAAGCTTATGTATAAACCCTAATCACTCGAATCACAATTCTTATGGGTTGTTCAAATACATATGCCTACATATGATATTGTGTGGGTAGCGAGAGTTCATGCCATTGATGGCTTTGTTAAGCCACACTTTACTCAAATAGTGGACTGTGTTCTTCAAAAATAGTCTGATGGTTCTTGGGGACAAAAGCTTCACATTTTATTATGTGTTAGACTCCTTAATACTCTTTCATGTCTAGTTACTCTGGCCTTTTAGGGTTTTGGAAACAACCAAGTAAACATAAGTAATTGCATTTTTTTTCTTTTATTTCTCATTTCTTTTGAATTCATTTGTTAATTTGTTTGAACCCTAGTTTGTAGGCCTCTAAAATGGGACAACCATTTGTGTTACAGAGATACCCAGTTGTGCAAAACATGGGCAAACTTGGTGTTGCAAAGTTGTGCTAAACATGGACATATAAATCCATCTCTTGTCTGTGTCTTGTGCGTGTGGTCGCTCTGGTGAGATCTTCAAGCTACTTTTCATTTATGTCCTCCTATCTTGTTCTTTTTTGTATTTCCTCATGTGGGTGCCTCTTTTTTGTCAACTTTTTATAGAGGAATTATGATGGGTATTTGTCTTCTTTTGAACAAAGCTTGTAGCAGCGGTGATTTGTATAATTTGTTGGATTATGGAGAGGGGGGTGAATCAATAATCCTGATCACAAATACCTTAATAAAATTTTCTCTGATTAACTTAGTAACTACTCAGTAGTAACACAATTCACTATTTACTGACAACAGTAAATAAACTATATCAATCAATAAAACATTCACAATGTGTAACACCAATATTTAATGTGGAAACCCAGTTATGGGAAAAACCACTATGGAATTGTCACCCACTAAGAAATATATTCTTTTGAAGTATGCCTGGTTAAGAGCCAATCTGGTTAAAGATTACAAAACACACTGTTAGGTGTGACCCAATCAAGGGATTTACCTCAAATCTGTTAAGAGTGGGCTTGTTAGAGGGCTTTAAACACTCTTTTAGAATGTCACCGTTCTCAAGGATTTACCAGATCTAGATCTCGGTAACACGTTTCCTTTTCACCTAGGAACTTGAACTTTTCTTGTAACTTGTTCCATCTCTTTTTTCCATTTAGATCTTTCCATAGATCTCCATCTTGAATTTTCATAATTGTAGATCTCTTGTAACTAAGTTTCCTCATCATCATTATCATCCAGCTCATCATAGATAATCATTAAATATCGATTCTATCCATATTTAATACCTTTTCCTTGCTCGGTGTTTTTTCTTAGAATTTTGGTTACATCGCTCGGTGCCTAAACCTTTCCGCTTTACCGAGTGACCTATCTTTTCACCTTATCTTAGCGAGTGACCTTTCCTGCTCAGTAGCCAAAACAACTTATCTTACTGAGTTGTCAAAACTTCATCACCAAATTTTACTGATTTAACATAATCATATGTTAGGTAAAAAAACAACTATACCAACATCATCAAATCATTGTCCAATCTGTATCAGTTTCCCATTTATGTTCTACAACTTCTCATTTCTTCTTCTCCTTAACTCATTCATCTTATATCATTACTGAATGATATGGCAACATAATATAAGCCAAAAATCAATTGCTTGACATCAATGACAAGACTATAACTAATCTAACCATTCTACTAACATCATATATACCTCTGATCTTGGTCGGTCTTCATCATCAGCTTCATCAAATAATCAATCGTTAATATTATTATCAGTTATGGTAACAATCTCCCTCTTTGGCATTGATGGCAACACTAACAAATTCAATGTTTAATTGATGATGGTACATTTCACTATTATTCATATTTTGTACTCTCTCTGAGTAATAACTTCTCTTTTTTGATCTTCCATCTGTAGTCTTTCTCTATCTGTCAGTAACACTTTTCATTCTGATTCATCTTTAATTCATCTCCTTGTTATACTCATCTGATTTGTCTCCCTCTTACTTTATTCATCTTCATCGTGATAATCTCCCTCTAACATCTGAATTTCTATATTCATCTCCCTCTTTGACAACAATGCCAAAGAAACATAAACTTCTCAGATATATACCTCAAGTATATGGATTTTTCTTTATAGTCACAAAACTTTCTTCACATCTTCAGGCTTCACCTAAAGAGTGAAATATTAGCAACTCACAAGATAGATATTCTATTGAGCTCTTGAATTGATGCAGCATGCATATTTCCTTAATGTACATTGGATAGGGGAAGAAACCCTAACTTACCTCGAAGATACTCAAAAGTATCTTTCGGTAATGGCTTAGTAAATATATCGGCTATTTGCTCCTTAGAGTTCACATACTCCAATGTCACATGTTTATCCTATACTTTCTCTCTCAAGTAGTGATACTTAATAGATATATGCTTTGTCTTTGAATGCATCACCAAATTCTTTGATATATTAATAGCACTAGTATTATCACAATAGATTGTAATAGGATTAGTAATCTCTTCATGCATACCTTCTAGTAGTTGTTTGATCCATACAATATTAGAGAAATTCATAGCTGCTACCACATATTCAACTTTGGCCATCAGTGTTCCAATCGGTTTAGAGTCTTCCATATTGAATGTTTTCAGGATCTCCTTGATATACTTAGATTGAGTGATGTAGATCCCATCTTTAACTTGTTGTATTTGAAGTCCAATGAATAATTTGATCTCTCCTATCATAGACATCTCAAATTACTTTCTCATTTCCTCAGCAAAAGACTTGGACATTATCTCATTACCACCAAATATAATGTCATCAACAAATATCTCAGCAATCAGAATTTCATCAGATTGATCACACTTCAAGTATAAATTATTGTTATCACTAGTCCTTTCAAATCCAATATTAACTAAATAAGAGTACAGTCTTTCATACCATGCTCGGGGAGCCTACTTCAATCCATAAAAATCTTTATGCAATTTGCAGACCACGTTCTTATTGTTTTTGTCAACAAATTCACTAGGCTATTCAGTGTAGACTTCTTCTTCAAGTATTCCATTCAGAAATGCAGATTTAACATCCATTTGATCAACTTTAAATCCTTCATATGAAGCATATGCAAGCAATATCCTTACTCCTTCTAATCTAGCAATAGGGGCAAAAGTCTCACCATAGTCAAAACCTTCTTATTGTGCATACCCTTTGCACACTAATCTAGCTTTGTTCCTTATCACATCTCCTTTCTCATTGAGTTTATTTCTGAAAATCTACTTTGTTCCAATCACATTCTTATCCTTAGGTCTCGGTGCTAGTGACCATGTGTTGTTCTTTTTAATTTGATCTATTTCTTCTTTCATAGCTTTCATCCAATCTTCATTTTATAGTGCATCCTTTACCAATTTAGGCTCAAATTCAGAAATCAAACAAGTGTTATCTCTTAACTTACTTATTGTCATGACTCTTGCATTCCTCTCTCCAATAATTATGCTCAGTGAGTGGTGTCTTCTCATATACTTTGCTAATACAGGTTCGGTAAATTGATCATCATTGTTCTCACCTCCCAGTGGAGGCTCATCTTATTCATCGGTTCCTTCTGGTTACTGCTCAATTATATGAACTGAATTACCATCTTGTACATAAAAAAATCTATTATAGTCCTCAGGTTCCTTTATGCTATTCTCTTCATTATTTTCAGTATATTCATCAACTCTTATATTTGCACTTTCAGCTATTTTGTTATAATCCTTGATTAAACATTTATATGCCTTACTTTTTGATGAGTAACCAAGAAATATTCCTTCATCACCTTTAGAATCAAACTTTCCATTTCTAGAATCTTTTAATACATAACACCTACTACCAAAGTTTTTGAAATAACTTACATTCGATGTGCACCCAAACCATAATTTATAAGGTGTCTTATTTGTGCCTTTCTTCAACTGTATTTGGTTGAGGGTGTAAATTGCAATACTTATAGCTTCTCTCCAAAATGTTTGTGCAATCTTCTTATCAATCAACAAAGTCTTGGCACAATCAACAATAGATTTGTTTCTTCTCTCAGCTATCCCATTATGTTGTGGAGTCCTTAATGCAAACACTTGTCTTTTAATTCCATTCTCATTACATAAGACAATAAATTCATCAAAGATAAATTCACCTCCTCTATCAGATCTCAAACATTTCAGTTGTTTACCTACTCTATCCTTATACCACTTAAATATTTGAAATGCATCATATTTTTCTTTTAGAAACATGAGTGACATCATTCTTGAATAATCATCAACAACAAAAAATAAAGTATCGATTTCCATAATAGCTTTGAACTTTCATGGGACCACAAAGGTCACTGTGAACCAATTCCAAAATACCTCTAGTAGAATAAGACTTTCTTAGAAAACTTGACTTGGTCATCTTACGAACTTGACATTCTTTACACATAGCTTTATCTGGTTTTCTTAATCTCGATAGACCTCTTACTCTATTCTTCTTACTCACTTTGATCATGTTATCAAAATTCACATGACACAATTGCTTATGCTATAACCACACATCTTCATTTTTAGCAAATAAATAACTCTTTGCATCAGTATCAAGATAGAATAAATTACTATTGGTAGTGGGCTAGCATCCCTCGTAGGTTTCGCAACATGGCTTAACTGCCTCCTGTGTCTTCTATAAGTCTAGTGGTTGTACTAGGCATTAACATGTTAATCTTTTGGTGCAACGACAACCCTAGCTTGTAACAAGTAGTATTAGAGCTTGGTCACAGGTTCAAATCCATGCAGGCCACAGCGAGTGACACTAGGAGGGGGATTGTTGGTAGTGGGCCAGCATCCCTTGTAGGTTTCATGACATGGCTTAACCGCCTCATGTGTCTTCTATAAATCTAGTGGTTATATCAGGCATTAACAGGTTGATCATTTGGTGCAACGACAACCACTACTTATAACAATTACCTCATGATTGTCTTCCAATTCCAATTAGATCTCCATCAACACCATATATCTTAACTTTTCTATTCTGAAATTCTAATCGGTGGCCAGTATTGTTCAGTTGTGCAACACTTAATAGATTATAGTTCAGTCCTCTAACCCAATATGCATCATTACATTTCATCTTCCCATTCAACACAATAGATCCTTTACCTTTCACAAGGTATGGAGCATCATTGCCAATTTTGATAAATCCTCCATCATATTCTTCTAGATTCTCAAACTTGTCAATATCACCAGTCATATGATGTGAGCAACCACTATCAATAATCTAAGGGTTTTGTTTTCTTACATGAGAAACACGTGCTTTTTCATCTTCAATTTTTTCCTCATCTGACTCTTCCTTTACTACAACAAAAACAACTTCATCACCTTCTTCGATATCATCAGATTCATCATCAATTATACCTTCCTCAAGTAGGTAGCAAGACTTCTTTCCTTTGTCCTTAAAATATCTGAATCTTCAGTGTTGGTTGTCTCTTTTATCATTCTTATCATTTCTTTCATTATCAAGACATCTAAATACAATATGTCCAATCGTATTACAATTGAAACGTTTCAATGGTAACTTACCTTTGTACTTTCCTTTGCCTCTAGGTAGTCGGTTAGCTAGCAGTGCTTCAAATTCTTCTTGATCTTTCCCTTTAGTCAGGATGTTGTCATAATCATTTCCATGTGAAGTATTATGATTATATCTTTCTTTTCTTGATGTTCCAATGCTCATAGATGACTTGAAGGCCGACCCAATAGTCGGTAGACTATTATCATAGTTACTTAGCTCAAATGCAGTCAACTTTCTAATTAGGGCTTCAAGAGTAACAGTATTATTCGGTATAGATCTCAATTCTTGAATTGTAGACACTCTAATAGCATACTTATAGGATAGAATTATCAATATTTTACTTACCACTTATTCATTAGTCAGTGATCCACCAACACCTTTGATGGCACTAATAACTTCTTTGATTTGGTTGTTATATTGTGTGATGTTCTCTTCATCTTTCATCCTCATTTCATCATATTTTCCTCTCAAGATTTCAACCTTAGCTCTTTGAACATGCTAATCTCCTCCATAGATAAGTGTAAGCATGTCCCACATCTCTTTTGAATTAGTACAATCTTTGATATCATTAAATTCAACATCAGATAAGGAAGAAGCAATCTCTATCACCAAGTTATGTTTCTGCTTTTCTTTCATCTGATCAACTGTCAAGGGTCCTATAGGTAGTGGAGAGTATTCATTTTCCAACAGATACATGACATATTCACCAATCCTAGACATATACAATTTTATTCTACTTTTCCATGTTGAGAAACTTTCCTTGTTCAACTTAGGTACCTCTTTGCTATACATCTTCAGATCTTTTACTCAAGTCTTTAAACTTATCTCTTCAGAGTACTCAGCTTTGATCCTAGTTGTTGGATTATAGAGAGAGGGGGGGGGGGGTGAATCAGTAATCATGATCACAAATACCTCAATAAACTTTTATCTGATTAACTCGGTAACTACTCGGTAGTAACACAATTCACTATTTACTGATAATAGTAAATAGACTATATCAATCAGTAAAACATTCATATAAAACATTCACAATGTGTAACACCAATATTTAACTTGGAAACCTAGCTATGGGAAAAACCACTAAGAAATATACTCTTCTGAAGTACACCTAGTTAAGAGACAATCTGGTTAAAGATTACAAAATACACTATTAGGTGTGACTCGGTTAAGTGATTTAACTCAGATATGTTAGGATCTTCACCCTGTTAGGAGCGGTCTTGTTAGAGGGATTTAAACACTCTTTTAGAATGTCACCTTTCTCAAGGATTTGCAATAAGATTGTTAAGTCCACTCTATTAAGATATTTCTCTGTTACAAATGCTAGTAAGCAAGAGTAATAAAAATGACTTGTAGATGTGCAACTATCTTTTCTCAATCAAATCCTTATGCACTCTTCAATATTCACTTCAATTCTTCATCTTCTACTGGCATCAACACTTCATTAAATCATTGTTTTCCCACTCAAAATCTCTCTATTCCTTCTCTACAATAGTTTGTAACCCTTCAACTATTTAGTTTTCTAGCCCATTGTCCATACAAGATCATCTTTTATATAGAAAATGTTGCCTCTTAATCTCATCTATTACATTTTCCTTTAATCAATCTTAACTTTTCATTTCATTATTCATCGGATCTGAATCTCGATAACATGTTTTCTTTTCACCTAGGAACTTGAACTTTTCTTGCAACTTGTTCCATCTCTTTTTGTTGCTTATATCTTGCCATAGATCTCCATCTTGAATCTTTATAACTGTATATCTCTTGTAACTAACTTTCCTCATCATCATTATCATCCAACTCATCATAGCTAATCATTAAATATTGATTCCATCTATAATTAATACCTTTTCCTTGCTCGATGTTCTTCACTTAGAATTTTGGTTACATCACTCGGTGCCTAAACCTTTTTGCTTTACCGAGTGACCTATATTTTCACCTTACCTTACCGAGTGACCTTTCCTACTCGCTAGCCAGAACAACTTATCTTACCAAGTTATCAAAACTTCATCACCATATTTTACCAACTTAACATAATCATATGTTAGGTAAAAAAAAACTATACCAACATAATCAAATCATTGTCTAATCTGTATCAGTTGCCCATTTATGTTCTACAACTTCTCATTTCTTCTTCTCCTTAACTCATTCATCTTATATCATTATCGAATGATATGTCAACATAATATAAACCATAAACTAATTGCTTGACATCAATGACAAGACTATAACTGATCTAATCATTCTACTAACATCATATATACCTTTGGTCTTGGCCGGTCTTCATCATCAACTCCATCAGATAATCAATCATCAACATTATTATCAGTTATGGTAACATAATCTGTAGTTGTTGAATAGAGTTGTTGTCATTGAATCTCGCTCATTGGATTTTGGGGGACTTTGTTCAAATCGCTATCAAGAATATTAAGATATTTCATAAACACTAAGTTGGGATGTTTTAGTGCACAAGAATCTAAATATATGTGGTGTGTCCTGGGAATTACATCTCCATTGGGGTAAAATTGTTTGAGAATTGCATTTGTGAATTTCTTCTCATTTTCAGTCAAAATCACCATTTCATTAATGTTGCAGAGCTCCTACAAGAAGTCATCCAAACCAGGCCTTTTTGTAACACAAAATATTTGTTTCTTCTTCTAACCATCAAATTTATGCTTAATTGTTCGCGAGCCTGGAAGTGGGTCACAACTTATATGAACCAAGGTTCCAATTAAGTCTAGAACTGATGTCTTCATGCTCTTCGGCAGGTCCATACATGGTAATTTAGTCATAACCCCATTTTTTCATCAATATATTATGAACTTATTCTCTTTATGTATAAAAAAATTAAATATGTAGAATATTCAATTGAATGATAAGAACATACATTCTATTATTCTAGAAGAACCTAGTTCAGAGGGCATGTGATGTAAATCACATTGCCCATTTTGAGCTCATAAAATACAACAATTATTACCTAGATAATGAGCCACTTCCTGTAGCCTTAACATTAACACATCAAATAGCACCAGGCTGCATTCTGAAGACCAGGAGGAAGAGGAGATTAAGAAAGTGGCTTCTGATTGTACATCCAAGAAAAGAAAATGTAATCTACAAAAGGTTAAGAAAGAAGCCAAGGGTCCTTCCCCCAAAAAATAGATAAGAATTTCCATATCCTTAGACAGGGATTATAATGAGGATGAGGAGGATATGGAGACTGAGGAGGAGGAGTCGAGGGAGAAAGGGAAGAATAAAATGGTGAAAAAAGCTCCCAAGTACTCCAAGTGAACCAAATTGAACAAGAGCAGGGACACAAGCCTGGACCAGGTCTCTATTGACTCTGAAGAGGATGGTAAGGATATGTGCTCCCCCCTCATCCCCAGGAGACCACCCTTGTTGGCACCCCAGATGATGGGAAGAAGAAGAATCTTGAGGGTGATATTACCCCTCAAGACACTCCCCCTGTAACCCTGTCGGAACCCCACCCAAATACCAAAGGTAAAAACACAGCATGGAAGCTTTTCAACTGTTGCACTGGCAAGCTAGGCATTACCAAAGAGTTGATTAACCCCGTGGTGCCTGAAGGGGAAGGAGCCAAAATTGAGACCTCCGAGCTCATTGTTTCTTCGCTAGTTATCCTAAGTGATTCCACTAGGGAATTTGATTTTAACTTGCTCAATAATGCCAGGAATAGTATGCTTGAGAACTACAAGTCTATCAAATGGATTTTCTTTGAAGTGGTTGATCTGAAATCCAAGATGGGAGATATGGACAAGAAGAAAGATGAAATTTTTGACAGGGATAGGCCTACCTTAGACCCCCTCCTCAATGTGATCAAATTTTACAAGCTTGAGGCCCGCATGCTGGAAATGGAGAATTGGGTGTCAGGTAGTGAGAGTACCCTCAATGACATTAATGAGCAGAGTTTTAATATCCTTAAAGCCTCCAATGAGCACATTAAGATTCTTATTGCCAAAAAGGAAGCTACCCCCCTATGACAAAGTTGAGGAGAAGACTATTGATGAGCCACAGGTCACCCCAGACCTGGGACTGGGAATGCGTATCAGGTCTAGCACAAGGAAAAGGGCTACCACTACTTTCCCTGATGATCTCACCCAGATCAAGGAAGCAGCTAACAAAATTGACCATCTAGAGGTGCAAGCGGCCAATCTTCTCAAGAAGATGTCTTGAGTTGTTATTTTGTTATTTTCTGCTTCTGTAGTTTCTGGTGTTGGTCCTCCCCCTGTCCTTTTTTGTTGTCTTTTGATCGCTGGCCCTGTTGTTGGCCTTTTTGGCTGGATGTTTGCTCTTTTTATTTTGGAGCCTTAATGTAATATCTTAACTTGTTCCGGGTTTCAAGTACCCGTCAAAACCTATTTTACGTAATCAAGAACATTAATACATCAAAGTAAATCAGAATAAACTTAAAGTAAATTGAAAGGAAACCATACAAATATGACATAAAATTTCTTGATAGCTTAAAGGTGCAAATTCTATCCAATTTAAAGAATTTCCTTCTAAGAGAATTAGAGTCCAAGTTCATCATTCTCCCAACATTGTCATCCATAGAAATAAAAACCTTTATTAAATTGTATTTTTTTGCAATAGATAATTTGTCAAATTGGATTTTTCTTTTTTTCCCCAAGAAAATTATTTGAACCAATGTTTTGACCAAAAATTATAGTTAAACTAGCAAATTTCGGTAAAAAAACATCACCAAAAATCTCCACAAGAACATGATGGAAATGATTTATATCCCTGACAATAATCTCTATTCTAACTATCTTGGAGATGAATTTGGTGGCAGTGTGGCAGTCGTCACAAACATAGTAGTTGTGGAAAGAGTTGAAGTTGCAAGCCTTAAAAACATAAACTAGTCTATGAACTTAAATTCGGTCATTAAATCTATGGATATTAAATCGTATTATAGTTTTATTGTTATTGACAATTTCATTTATGTGTAATGTAATGGATTCTCTTGTGTCAAAGAAATAAAATTATAAGGGTGGATGGAAAATTATGTCCTTTTATTGTGGGTAAGAAATTAGATCCTAAGTTTTCTTGATGTTTTGTTCTTTTAATTTTATTGACGTTCCAAGTTTCAAGACCCAAATTAGATCTATACATTTTTCTCATAACATGACCTGGGAATTATAATTGAAGGATGCTCATTATGGTGTGATAACTTGGCATGAAATGAGAGCTATGCAAATCTTGCAGTGTTCAACTTATCTGCTAACTTGGTGGTGTTCTTGAGATGGATTTGGTTACAACTATGATAATTGCAACCATCTGGAAAAGATTAAACTTAATAGCACCCATTGCTTGTGCTTTTGTAGTAGATTCTTATCTATGAAGGTTTCAGACAATCCTTTTTTCCCTTTCTCATACATATTGGTAGGCAAAATCTAACTTTTCCATCTATTACATAAGTGAAATTTTACAATTTGAATTTTTTGTAAACACTGACATAGTTAATTTGTTTGGGTCTTTGTAATCTTTCCATTATAATTGAATTGGTTGGTTTATCCCTAAAATAGGAATCAATTTTGAAGTAACTTTGCATTTGGGTTCATAGCTTGTTGTAAACATAGCTTTTGCATCTACAGGTTATTTCATGCTAGAAGACATTATCCATATTCATGGGACTTTTCTAAAAAATATTAATTTCTCTTTGTATATGAAAGGGTTTTTAATAGGATAACTATAGTCTTTATATTCAATCTTCTCAACATTCTTAATTAGAATGATTCGTAATAAAACAAATACTTATAATATTTTATGAAATGATTCTAAAAAAACAATCATATTTCAAAAGGATAAGAAAATAATATATGCATATGTAATTCATGCCCATGGACTAATGGTAGTAGGAACTTTTCTTAAAATTGTTTTAAAAAAAATTCTCACATAATTGGTTGATGCAAGCATTGCTACTTATGACAATAGTATCTATAGTTGTAGATGAAATAAGGGGAACTGGAGTTGGCCTTGCACTACTTTATATATTTATGATACTAATTGTTGTGGGCTCAAGTGGAGTGAATTCATCTTCCATACCATTTTGGGTAGAGAAATTTGATAGCAATGATGACAAGGACATGAAAAATCAGCAAAGCTTTTTCAATTGGTGTTATTGTGCATCTACTATTTCTATCATGTTAGGCCTCCCCTTTATTGTTTATATACATAGAAATGTCACCTGGATATGGGGATTCAACTTGGCTATTCTACTCATGATTATATATACTCTCATTTTCTCTCTTGGATAAACTGGTGTATTTGTTGTTACTCCATGTAGGGATAGTGAGTAGTAGATATGGGCCACACTATAGAGAGCCAGGCTATGGAAGAACAACTACTGACCCACAAATGAAGCCTATAGCACTTGTAAGATCAAAGCCAACAATGAGTTTCAAATGGAAAACATACCTCATGAAGCCATTCATGAACTTGTGTTGAACCCACAATTATTACATCTAGCCCATTCTCAGACCTTGTAGGAATAACATAAATTATCCCCCAAAACATGATCAACATGTTTATGTGAAATCCAAACACACTAGAGTTCCTAAACTATCTTTCTCATTTTGTGCTTTCCAAAACCCCTGATGATTTGTCCTGCAATACCCGTGCATCTAACATGTATCCTTTGTGATACTTCTCTAAAAGAATACCACTACTTCCTCTCTATTTCATTGGTTTGGCAGATTGAAGTTTGGAAATGCTATTTGTATGTGTTATAGGAAGTTGAATAGCAATAGAGAGAGATAAAGAAAAGTGACGTGTTATTATTATGTGGTAGATGTGTCTAATTTCCTAAAATTTAATCATTATTTAATTCACATAAGCCAGACTAATATCACAGGTGTGCATGTGTGTGGCAGTACTCCAAACTTTGTGCATATGAATTGTTGATTATTATACAATTTTTTGTATATTCTGGTAATTTGTAATAATTTTGGTAAATCTATATCCCAAGATTGAACAAGTATTCTATAGATAGAAATTAGTGACTTTCAATGGATTTTTAGTCTCATTTTTTATACGAGTGTACTTTGAAGTTTTTTTTAGTGTTAATGATATTTAAAATTGAAGCCTTCAATATAAGTTCCATGATTTAAGTGACTTCATGAGGTCAATTTATTGATGCAAGGGTATGATCTCAAAGTATAATATGTGCACCTTGCTAAATGGTGTTCAAAATATCCTTTCAAAAAAAAAAGATAACTTGGGACAATATTTACATAAACATGTTACATAGTTTTATTAAATTCATGTTGATCAATTGTTTGTTGACTACAAGTATTCCCCATCAAACATCAACCATAAAACATTCAACAATACCTCTATCAAAATACAAACTCAAAATTGTCTTTAGTATGCAGGAGAAAACATGAGAGTGCAATATTTTCATGTGGAGACTGCAATTGAAATTAATACAAGAGATTAGTAGGGAATGATTATAGTGCACTAATGGGATAGGAGCCTCCTTTACAATAGTCATTCAAATGACACAAATTTTTTATTTGACCACCTAGACTTGAAAACATTTGGATCAAAGTTCCCAACATCCTTTAGCATATCTAGAGCCAGGGGAGAAAATAAGTTTGCTATGCTCAAGAGCAATCTTATATTTCAAGTTTAGGGACTTTCTTAACATTCCCAAATTAAGGAATATGTTTCCAACATGTTGAACAATTATAGAAAGAACAATGAGCCTAAGAGAACTGACTTTCAAGGTTTCAAATTTTTATCTCGAATTTGATTTCTTTTGCAAAATATAGAAAATCAAATATCCAAAGAAAAAAATCGCCCAATGTTTTTTTGTTAATGTGTTAAACTGAGCCAACAATACTTCAAAAATTAAAAAAACTCACAACATTTTCAATATACATGAGACTAATATGCCAGCAACTCAAAAATAGACCAAAAGCAAAAGAGAAACTTAGAATTATAAATAAGAAGAATATAACAGAATTGTTCCAAATGAAAAGTCAAAATGTTTAGTCTTAACATCACATTTAAAAAGGTTGACAATATAGAAAGAATTGAAAGAAAATTCATTTATAATTGTGAGTTGTTGTACACATTTGATTATCTCAAGACATTAGATAATGCTATCAAAGAACCTAAGCTTGATAGCAGGAAGGATAATATTCACCTGGTAGTTACTCAACTATTATGGAGCATCCAATAAAGCATTTTTAAGTAGTGGATAATTTAATTGAAGACTGACTCAACTCAATAATGTGATACTATATGAATGATGATGAATCTGACATTGGTTGAATTGAGAAATTGGTTGTCCACTTTATGATGCCAAAGAGGCTAATGAAAGCAAGCATAGAATGCCATGCATTGTTTTTAATAATCTGGGAGTTGTAAAAAAAAAATTAATTTTCTTTTTTCTCTTGTGGATGTTGATTGAGGATGAAATGAAGTCAAAGGATTTAAATGCAAGTACCTGGTGTTTCCATTTTTTGGTTGCCTCATGTTGGCGCAATTGACACTGTGGTTACATGTTTTTTGCAAATCTATACATCAAATAGTTCTAGTATACATCCAAACTTTCCTCCTAAAAACATGGCTTGTGATTTAATTTTGAGGGCTTCCTCATTAATTCAGAACTTCAAACAATAAATGTATGCTAATACAATTATTGCAAATATGATTTGATGATTTTGAAAGCTTCAAAATTGTGGTTAAAGTTCATGAAAGAATTAACTGCACTATTGAATAGTCATTAGAATATACTTTAGTTACACATGCATAAACATAAGCATTAGTTGAAGTACATAGTTCAGATTCCTCAAATTTTTTGAGCATTTTCAATACAATTTTTTTCTGTTTAAAAATCTTTTTATACACATCCACCATCTAGTGCATCTCAGCTAAGCTATAGACATACAAAACTCTAAGATATGACATAATGCAGCCCCAAAATAGTTATAATAGATAAAAGAGAGGAGTAGTGTTCACCAAGATATAATGTATAAAATATGGTTGGGATATAGTGTGTGGGAAAAGTAGGATCTTCTTCTTAACCTTAAATTCCCAAAGGAAAGATCCAAATTGATCAACCAAAAGAAAATGGTTAATGCACAAATGAATCAATCGATGAAGAATATGAAGAAAGGAGAAAACCCTATATTCCATTATAGAAAGAAAATACAGAAATCTTAATTGAATTGAAGATAACTACTAACCTCAAAATATGACAAATTTGGAAACTACTATTTTCTGGTGTCTGTATTTAGTTTCGGGAAGTTCTGCAATCGAATTTGGCCTAGAAACATAGAAATAAAGAAAACCCAGAAACCTTTTGTCTTTCTGAGAAAGGTCAACCTTGACCTAAGACAGGGGTAAGATCTTACCTCGGGGCACAATCTTACCCCTAAAAGTTGACCTTGACTTGCACTGTTCTGACGAAATTCTATTCGCGGATCTCAAAAATTCATCAAAAAGATTACTTAGATCTGATATGCAATTCGTTGTCCCGCACATGTACCTGCAAGAGAAAGGGTTTTATTGTTTGGATGAGGGGTTTGCCTTGGTCAAACCCTAGTTTGGAATCAACCTTGAATTTTAATTGAAATTGCAGCAAATAAACAAAGTAAATGGAACTATTTACCTTGCTTATGTTGAAATCCTTGTGGAGGATTCGAATCCTTGAATCCACAAGTATGGATGCTCCAAATGAATGTAGAATTGTATGTAGGATGTCTCAAATCAATTGCATTAGATCTTCAACACCAATCTTGAATGGATCTTGGAGTAGGAAGAAGCTTGAATGGAAATGGATGGAGAAATCTTCAACAAGAGGGCTCCAAAGAGATTGAATTCTTCAATGACTACCAATAGATCTCCTTGATGAATTGGATCTTAAATGCTTGAATGCTTGAAGATGAATGAATTATTTCCTTCTCCTTCTTACTTACTTTCTTGATTTCTTGATTTCTTTTGCTTGAGATGGATATGATAGATTGCAAAAGATGCTTGATTGTGGATGTAAAAAGATGGATTGAAATGAGAGATGAAGGCTTCCTTTTATACTAGTCTAGGGCACAAACTTCTAGAGAGGCCGACATAGGAGAATTAAATTCTCATTTAAACCTTAACCCTTAGAAATGGACCTAGATTAAATATAATTTAAGAGTTTACAGTTTTGAAATCTGAAATAGTTGACCCGGAAGTGGGAAAATAAACTTTCTGAAGCCCGACATCTCGAAACCTCCAGAACTTGTAATCTGGACCCAGGGTCAGGGTCGAGGTTGAATTTGACCTAGGTCAAGGTCGAGGTCAACTCTAACCTAGGTCAAGTTCAAGGTTGACCTTGACCCTGAGGTCAAGAATCTCAGTTTCTCAAGACCAAGTGCCAAAAATATGCTGGAAATAGGTGGACAGAGAAGCAAAATAGGGGCACAAGCTAAATCGCAGTCAAAGACCCATTCAAGGTGTTTGAAATGACCCAGACCACTTACTCGGAGGGCTAAACTGGTCCTAAATGTAAGTGCTTCCATTTTCTGATGATACAATAGTCTTTCTCAAGATATAAAAGAAACAAATGCATCCATACATCTTGTTATACCAATAGTCAATACACCCTATGCAAACCAAATTATATGCCACCACTTGTACTTCTGTGAAAATTTACCATTTGAAGCTTACTCTAGGAACCTAGCCCTCACCTTTAGTCTAATCATATGATTATAATTGCATTAAATCATTATGTTTGCAAGTCACAACTATGATTAGTTGTTGATGATATTACCATCTTGTACAATTTCATCAAGAATATTTCTAGAAAACTATAAATCATTATCATAGGTTTGTTTGACGATGATCTAAGTCATATCTCAGAATGTCGTTGTAAGTATTATCCAAACCCAATTTTAATGTTTACAATAATATTAGACTAAGATATATTATCTTGTGTACTACCTAGATTGATAATATGCCAAGTCAAGGCCTACTAAGTGGTCCACCACATATCCCACAACAATTCAAGTGGATTTGGATGGTAAGTAGTCTCGTTCCCATTCATGCACCTATCTACTCCTGTATGTAAGCCCTTATATGATATGAGAGTTTTCCTTTGCATATGCTGGTGCAAACCTCCTATGGGTGCAACACATTGCCCTGAGGTCCATGTTTGTCAATTACATCCTGAAGCTCCTTGACTACAATCTATATAAATTGAAAAATCACCTCTAGAAGACAACTTTAGATCCACCATAATGGATAGTTTTCTTCACAACAATGTATATTTCTATAGCAAGATAGGAACAAGAGACAAGATTAGACAACCATTCATCTCTTTTGAAAGAATGCTATGTAAAAAATGTTTAGATTAATAAGTAGTCGATTGTAATTTTACATCTTGCTCATGTTTCATTTCTAAGTGTATTTTACATGGTCAATAATTGTTCAATATTTGCTTTTACATATCACACATGAATTTCAACATATTTTTTTGCATCAAGTCCATAATAAGGTGCATCTCTAAAATTTAATTTCTTTTTTTTAAAAGCATTAGGTGGGACTCCAGCTCTACATAGCTCTTATTTTATTTAGTAAACTAGGATTAATATTAATTTTATCAAGTTTATTAGTTTGTTTATTAGTATTATTTTTGGGTTTTATTTTGTGTTTTGTAACATTATTATTTTAGATCATATGATCCATCATTAGGATGTTGAAGTGTGCAAGGATATGTAGAAATGTAAATTGTAGTCTTGGAATTACTCAAGGTGATATTTTAAATGGGTGAGAAGAGAGAGGGGAAGAAACAAGAAAAATAAAGACAAGGTTATGACACCAAAACTTGACACACGGCTTAAAAAAGAGAGACCAATTAGAAAAATATAAGAGGAAAGGAAGTAAATGCACTTACATAATCAAATATAAATATATCATATTATGATCATATAAAGATGTGATATAACAAGAAATAATGAAATATAAAATTTGAATATTAATAAATAATAAATACAAAATAACTGATATAATCTACAAAATTAGAGCTAAGAGAGATGTTGAGTGCTCTAACACCTCTTACCAACCTTAGGGTTTCATTTTAGGGTGTGAGGAAGCTTGTAGGCGACTACCATGGGGACTGTTGAGAGTTACTCAAGAAAAATAACAACTAGAGGGAGGTTGGGTATAGATTGGGTGTGCAACACACCCTTGTGGGTGGTCTTGGTGCTTTAATTAGAAGGCACAATTGCATGATGAGTCAAAATTGTAGGGAAATGGTGTTGTTGGTGGCGTTGTGTCTTCTTCTAATGAGGGTCACCTTGCTCAAGTTTCTTCATTTGTTGAGGGTTGTGATGATTTGCCAATGTGGAGGACGACTTTGGCTTATTTCAAGGGTTTTGAAAGTGGGGAGGCATCATCTTTAGTAGATAAATTCACTGGCCTACTACCTATTCATATGGGAGCCTAAGACGGATGCACATGCAATTATGGATTTTTAGTGCAGGATGTGAAGGGGGATAACGTAAAAAACAAAGATTGTGCAAGCTATATGAAAAGGAGGATCTAAAGGTGAGTGGTTATGGGGGTTGGTTACAAAAGGGTATAAGGATGTTGAGAGGGAATAATTTTCTTTATCTAAATCTTATTTGCATTACCAAGCCAGATTTTTTATAGTAGATTTAGCTGAGGAGGTTGAAACTGAAGTGACTTGTGATACATGGGTTTTCTCCGGGCTTGGCCTAATTGGGAAATCTAGAGACTTTCACTGAGTTTATGTGAACTTCATAATTAGATCTTTGATAACTAGGAACCTATTTTGGATGGGTATCTTCAAATTTATCCAAATGCTTGTGGGTTTTTTGTTTTTGTTTTAAAAAAAGTGAAGAATAGGAACAAGATCCTTTATGATTTCCACTAGATATGGGAGGACAGTCATGCACTGATGTTGAAACTATGACATTTATCTTTCAATCCAATCACTAAATCCTTTGATCAAATTCCTCTTTGGATGAGACTTCCTAACCTTCCTTTATACTATTGGTTTGATTCTTGCTTTGAGACTATAGGGAAATTGTTATGTAGTTTTTTTATGATGGATGAGAGATCCTTGAATCTTCTACATATAACCTATGCTCTTATTTTGGTGTAGTTGGATGTGACTGTAGACTTCCATGAAGAGATTTTGATTAAAAATTTGAAAGGATGTTGGATGTAGTCCTTAAGCTATGAAGGGATCCCCTTCAAATGTAGAAGATATTTTTAAATAGGGCATATTGTTGTTCATTTTGCCAAGCATAGAATGGATAAATTAGAAACTTGGTGGAAAGAAGTATCCCCTCTTCATTATTTGGTGGAGAAATCAGATGAGTGTCAAAAGAGTATTCCTTAGCTATCAAGCCATGGTGATATTCTACATTCGGCTGGGGCCTCAAATAAGGTGTTGAGTATATAATTGAACAATGTTAATGTTGGCAATAAAATAGATTTGAAGCATATGGATAAAATAGTAGCATCAGAGTGTTTAGAGAAAAAAGGACAATTGGCGATGTGATATTTGTGAGGAGGCAAGTTAGAAAGCAGAAGGGTCTCAAACAATTTTTGAGGAGGAAACATTTGACATTACCTTTGAGGTTTTTACTAGAGGAACAAAGACTTTGGAAAAGATGGAGTTGATACTAGCTACAGATCTTGAGATGTATGAAAGATTTTGTCTAAGCATTATTGTAGTGATGGAGGGGGGTGATATGTCCTTTTTTGATGAACCAATAAAATGATAAAAATAGGCTGCAAAATTGGAGGAAAACTAGCATGTAATGAAAGGAAAGAGGGACAAGAAGGTCAAGAAGGAAGGATCCTTTGATGTGATCTTTGATCATAAACTAAAAGGGAAGTAATTAGAGATACTTAAATTTTTGACTTGTTAATAGGTCTTTTCTCCTAAGCACTTTGTTTATTTAGGTTGGTGGCACCCTTCTTGTAGCCACATGTAGTTGGGGCCAGACACAAGATCCCCGCTTAATAAATTAATGAAATGCACCATTTATTGATCAATTCAAAATTGCTATAAAGTAAAACTAGCAATTGCACCTTGGTGTGTAATGGGTGTGACGAAGAGGTGTAGAATGTCAATTAGGAGAATATTTGGTTTATTAGTTGTATATGTTTCAAAGAGAGAGATAAATGAATAGAGAGAAGGGGACATGTCTAGAGATAAAGGGGGGAGAGGAATAAAGAGAAAGACGAAGAGGGAGATAAATAGATACAGAGATAGAGAGAGGGATATGGAGAGATAAAGATACAAAAAGATGGGGAGATAGAGAGGGATATATAAAGTTAAAGAGATATAGAGGAAGAGAGGGAGAGAAGAATAGGAAAAGAAGAGATGTAGAGGAAGAGGGAGAGGGAGGCATAGAAAAAGATATACATGGTGATGTTGAGTGATAGAGAGTGATAAGGATCCATCCCCAATATGCTCATGTTATGTCAATAATTAAAGAGGAGGAGAGGAGGAGATCTCTCTCTTTGTATACACACACACACACACACACACACACATAATTGTAGATGTGATTGTAGACAATTGAAATTATCCTTAATTAAATAAATACTTTATTATAATATCTTCTATTAATTAAATAAATATTAATTATTTGTGTGATTAATTCATTAGCCTCTTCATCTATTCTTTAAATAAATATTCTTATTTATTTAAACAATTCATTAGCCTTTTCTATCCTAAAAAATAAATAAATCCTATTTTTTTAATTACCTTTTTTCATTTCCTAATTCTCCTATTTATGGAATAAACACCTTTTTTTAATTTTACAAATTCATAAATCCCTTTCTTTTCATCTCTTTCAATCACCTTCAATCACATGGATCACCTCCACAAATTTTGAGCTTGTGACATTTTTCACATCTTCATTTGAATTTTATTTATAAAGTCAATATCCTTTACCTACCACTTAATCTTAACCACTCATTTCCTATTGCCTCTTAATCTATTTCACTCCCACCAAAACCCTACCCACTCTTTAATACTACCCATTCATTTATCGCCTCTTAATCCTAACCCTTGATTTTCATGAGGTTTCTATAAAAGAACATTTTCTCCTCTCATTTGGGGACGTGATTGTAGATAGCTAAAACTGTCCTTAGTTAAATAAATACTTTAACATAATGTCTTATATTAATTAAATAAATACTTATTATTTGTTTAATTAATTCATTAGCCTCTTCATCTATTCTTTAAATAAATATTCTTGTTTATTTAAATAATTTATTAGCCTTTTTTATCCTAAAAATTAAATAAATCCTATTTTTTTAATTACCATTTTCCATTTCCCAATTCTCCTATTTATGGAATAAACACCTTTTGTTTATTTTATAAATTCCTAAATCCTTTTCTTTTCATCTCTACCAATCACCTTCAATCACATGGATCACCTCCACAAATTTTGAGCTTGTGACATTTTTCACATTTTCATTTGAATTTTATTTATAAAGTCAATATCCTTTACCTACCACTTAATCTCTACCACTCATTTCCTATTGCCTCTTAATCTCTTTAACTACCATCAAAACCCTACCCACTCTTTAATCCTAGCCATTTATTTATCACCTCTTAATCGCAACCCTTGATTTTTATGAGGTTTCTATAAAATAACATTTTCTCCTCTCATTTGAATCTAATAGGTATTTAAAAATTTAGGGTTAAAAATTTTTGGGTCAAAAAATTTAGGGTTAAAAAATTAATGAAAATCACTGGTAGCAATGGAAAAAAGGCACGAAAAAATATACTTAGAAAATAAAGGAACATGAATTTAGTAGAAAAGACATGAAATCTTTATTGAGTTTTGTTCAAAACTAGTTTCGCCTAAAGAAGACTCATCATTTGAACTCAAAAAAAAGGATACATGTAGAGAAGATGATATAAAGAGGCTAAAAGCCTTACAATCTTTCCAAAAGGGCCGTTACATGACTGTTGCAAAATGGTCGTTACATGACCGTTTGAATTCTCTCGAAAAGCTAAATCTAGATAAATCTAGAACTTAAAATATTCTCAAATTTGAAAATATTTCTAACATAGAAAATATTCTTGGGAAGTCACCCTTCCCAGCAAGACCCTCACCTAGACATGCTTAACTGCATCATTTTGCATGCCCAGGATGACAACAAGTACAACTATGAAATTTAGGAGGTCAATTACAAAGAAGATACATAAATTAAATAGAAAGAAATCTACTTTGAGTGATAAAGGAACCAAGTCTTCTAGGATTACGCTATCAGATCCATGGTGGAGGAATATGGTGCAGCGTCGAAACTTCTTGGAAGAGTCGATGAAGTATAGGGTTTAGGGTTAGTTCATTTCTTTAGTCAAATGACTAAAGTCAAGTTTGAAAAAAAGGGGGGTCCTCTTTTGAACTTTGGAGATAAAAATTTATGTAGAAGCGCAGACTTATCCTTCAGAAGAACTTTGTTAAGCATTGAAGCAAAAATATTATAGGGATAGCCACAAGCGTGCAGTCTCTAAAAAATGATCTTTTTTAACTGAACAAAACTAGAAGGATTTGATTCTTTGATATGGTTAGGGTGTGTCTTTCACCCCTCTCCCCATCCTCCTTTGCGTTAGGTGGTATCAGAGCGAGGTGAGATCTAGATCTAGGTTTGCGAATCTAGGTTTGAGGGTTCCTTCTTGTCAAACCCTAGTTGATTTGGTGTGGGGTAGAAGATTGTGATCTAGCCTACAATTGCAAAGGGTTTCAAGATGGTTCATGGGAGGTGAGATGCAGATCCAGGATTGGCATACATGTTGAGACAACTTGTTGTTAGATTAGAAGATGTTGAAACAACCCAGAGAAGAGGAAGACATCTTGAAGATGTTAGTGATGATGCAATTGAGGAAGAACAAGTTGATGTAGAACCTGCACCAGTGATGGATCAAGGTGAGGAAAGATTATCGAAGACTTTCACAAATCTAAAGTCTACACCACACTTTAATCCTCCTGAGTATAGTGGAAAATTGGATTCTGATGAATTAGTGGATTGGATCACCAAGATGGAAAAGTATTTTGAGTATGAAAATGTACCTAAGGAAAAGAAGGTGAAAATTGCAAGCACAAAGTTGAAAATTCATGCATCCTTGTGGTGGGAACATCTGTAGTTGGATAGAAAGAGGAAAGGCAAAGACAAAATTAAGGTATGGAATGAGATGGTGAATAAATTGAAAGGAAATTTTTTACCTTGTGATTATCAAATTAACCTAGTTAGGCGAATGCAAAGTTTGAGGCAGAAAGATAGCTCAGTAAAATAATATACTGAGGAATTCTATAGATTAGATATCAGATCTGGACATGATGAAGATGATGTGGAAATAATTGCTAGGTACCTAAATGGATTGAGAGTTTCCATCCAAAAAGAAATCAATTTGGTTAAATTAGAGAACATTGAAGAAGCTTATCAATTTGCATTGAAAGCCAAGGAGAAATTGAACAAAAGACATTAGCAAAGACAAAGAGGTAGAGGTGGTAGATTCCCTACAGGAAGAGGTAGATCTTATGTTGAAAACAATAGATATGAACTAGAAAAGCTGAATCTGGATAAAGGCAAGACCAAGTGGAAAGGTGAAAGTTCATTTAGAGGAAGAGGCAATAACTACGGAGGTGGTTATAACAGAGGTGGTTTTCGAGGAGCTTGTTACAATTGTGGAGAAGGACATAGATCATTTGAGTGTACACATGCAAGTAAGAAGGTTGGTAGCAGTAGAAATGCTTTGGTACAAGAAGAGTCACCAAATGAACCTAAGAAGGAAAAGAACTTGATGGTAAGGAGAGAAATTTGGAGTGAAAGTAATAAGGAAGATCCGGTAAGGAAAAGTTTGTTCAAGACCAGATGTAGAGTTTCTAATGAAGTTTGGAAGGTAATCATTGACAGTGGTAGCTCAAAGAACTTGGCATCTGAGGAAATGGTTACAAATTTGCAATTGAAAAGGTTGGAACATCCGAAGCCCTATCAAATTTCATGGATCAAAGATGAGCATACACTCTTGGTAAGTGAACAATGTTATGTGAATTTGAAAATTAGAAAGTACTATGATAAGGTGTTATGTGATATCATGCCTATGGATTGTTGTCTTATTTTGTTGGGTAGACCTTGGCAATATGATAGACATGCCATATATAATGGGAGATTGCATAATTATATTGTTTGGGCTGATGGAAGAAGACAAATCTTGTTACCTTTGATTGAATAACCTGTTAGTAATGTTTTCACATGTGTCAAAGTTTGCTTGATGGAAGGAAGAAAGTTTGTTAAGGATTTGAAGAAGAATGATGTATGTTTTGTTGTGATTCCTAACAAATTGAGTAAGAAAAAAAAGGATAGTATCCCTGAGGAGATTGATAATTTACTCACCGAGTACAATGAAATAATCTTATAATGTACTTGATGGTTTTCCATCGAAGAGAAGCATTAATCATTGCATGGATCTAATCCCTAGAGCTAGTTTACTGAATAAGGCACCACATTGGTTGACACCTACTGAGAATCATGAATTGAACTGATAGATTCAAGAATTGTTGCAAAAAGGTTTAATTTGAGAAAGTATGAGTCCTTGTGTAGTACCTGCTATATTGGCACCTAATAAGAATGGATAATGGTGAATGTGTATTGATTCCAGAGCAATCAACAAGATAACAGTGAAATATAGGTTTCCTATACTGAGAATAGATGATATTATGGACAGTTTGACTAGAGCAAAGTATTTTACCAAAATTGATTTGAAAACTGATTATCATCATATCAGAATCAGAGAAGGTGATGAGTGGAAGACTTCTTTTAAGATAAAAGAAGGTTTGTATGAGTGGTTGGTTATGCCCTTTGGTTTAACTAATGCACTGAGTACTTTTATGAGGTTGATGAATGAAGTTTTCAAGAAATTCTTATGTAAATTTGTGATTGTATACCTAGATGATATTCAGATATTCAGTAAGACCAGAGAAGAACATTTGTTGCATGTTAAACAAGTATTGCAGAGGTTGAAAGAAGAAAAGTTTCTGATAAATCTAAAAAAATGTTCATTCATGACATAGGAGATTATGTATTTGGGATTTGTGATTTCAGTCGATGGTTTGAAAATGGAACCTAAAAAGGTTGAAGCTATTTTGAATTGGCCTACACTTGAGAATGCTAGTGAGGTAATATCATTTCATGGTTTGGTAAGTTTTTACCAAAAGTTCATTAGGAATTTTAGTTCAATTTGTAATGCTATGATTGAAACTATGAGAGGAGATAAAAGAGAATTCAAGTGGACACATGGAGCTGATAAAAGTTTTGAGACTCTGAAGCAAAAGGTTGTTGAATTGCTTGCATTGGCATTGCCCAATTTCAATAAGGTATTTCAAGTGGAATGTGATGCAAGTGGAAGTGCAATAGGAGCTGTGTTGAGTCAAGAAGGTAAACATGTTGCTTTCTTTAGTGAAAAGTTGAATGATGCAAAAAGAAAATACTCTGTGTATGATCAATAATTCTATGCTATTGTTCAAGCCTTCAAGAAATTGAGACATTATTTGATACCGAGTGAATTTGTGTTGTATACCGATCATAAAGCTTTACAATATTTGGGTAGTCAAAATAAGTTGAATCAAAGACATATGAAATGGGTTGAGTATTTGCAGAGTTATACATTTTTGATAAAACATAAGAGTGGATTCACTAACCGAGTTGCTAATACATTGAGTAGAAGGAGATCTTTGATGACCAAGATAAAAATTGAAGTTATTGGTTTTGATGACATGAGAGATTCTTATGAATTTGATCTTGATTTTTCTAAGTCATGGAGAAAGTGTAGAGCACCTATTCAAGATCAACTGAGTACAAAATGGGAAGAATATTTCATTCAAGGAGGTATGTTGTTTAAAGGTATTCAACTGTGTATACTAAGAGGATCAATGAGAACTAATTTGATAAAGGAGAAACATAGTAGTGGTTTGGATGGACATTTTGGTGTTGATAAAATATTAAATTTGCTTAAGGAGAAATACTTTTGGCCACATTTGTATAAAGATGTTTAGAAATTTGTGAAAAGTTGTGGAATTTGTCAAGTTGCAAAAGGAGTAAGTCAAAATACTGGATTGTATATATTGTTTCTATTCTTGAGAAACCTTGGATTGATATCAGTATGGATTTTGTCCTTGGCTTACCGAAGATAGTAAGAGGTAATGATTCTATATTTGTTGTTGTGGATAGATTTTCTAAAATGGCACATTTTATACCTTGTAGAAAGACATTAGATGCAGTACATATAACATATATTTTCTTTAAGGAAATTGTCAGATTGCATGGATTACAGAGGCATATTATCTCTGACTGAGACAATAAATTTGTTGGTTACTTTTGGAAGACCCTTTGGAGAAAGTTTGGCACTGAGTTGAAATATAGCTCTATGTTTCACCCATAGACCGATGGATAGACATAAGTTGTGAATAGAATCTTGGGAAATATTTTGAGATGTTTATTTGGAGACACACCGAGTAATTGGGATTTTGTGTTGGCACAAGTAGAGTTTGCATAGAATAATTCAGTGAATAGGAGTACTGGAAAAACACCTTTTGAGATTGTAAATGGCATACAATCAAGAGGTATATCAGATTTTAGGGATATTGCTGATGAGAGAAAGAGAAGTACTGAAGGAGTAAAGTTTGTTGAGTACATGAAGACATTGTATGAAGATGTGAAACATAAGTTGGAGAAAAGTAATCAGAAATACAAAGACAGAGTTGATAGATCAAGAAGACATAAGACTTTTGCAGTCGGTGATGAAGTAAGGGTTCATTTGAAGAAAGGCAGATTTCCTACTGGAACATATGGGAAGCTAAAAATGAAGAAGTTTGGTCCTTGCAAGATTTTGAAGAGATTTGACAGTGGGAATGCTTATGAGATTGAGTTACCTGATGACATGGATATATCATCTATATTCAATATTTCTAATTTATATGAGTACCATGAGTCAGATGAAGAAATGACAGTACCAAATGATTACCCTAAGAAAAAGATAGAAGAAGTTGAGTAGATTTTGGAACAAAGAATTGGCAAAAGTACAAGAGGAAAATAATATATGGAATATTTGGTAAAGTGGAAGAATAGACCAGTTGAAGATAGTTCATGGATTTCACAGTCTGAGGTGGATTAAGCTTAGATTGTAATGTCTTCATGATTCAGAGAATCATTTCAAATAACCTCAGGTGTCTGATGCAGGAGCATCTCGAGTCCTTGGCAATCCTGTGTCACCATAAACATGTTTGTGTTTTCTTGTGTTGCTCAGTTCCTTCTTTAATCGAGTTGGTTTGACGTTGCTCAATTTTCTTTATTTACCGGGGTTGGTCAGTTATCTCTTTGGCACTTGGTGAATTTCCCTGGTGCTCGATTATCCTTGCTTACCAAGTTGTTTATTTTAGTTTCTTGTTGAGGCTGACTCTTGCAATTAATTATGGTCATAGATTTAATGCTAGAATATATCATTGGGAAGCATGTGGACCTAGATCTGGTCATTCCTTCTGTTGATGGTGGATCTGAAGGCCGACTTGTTCGATAGCCTCTTGTATATAATGTAATCTTTGGTTGTAGTTTAGGGAGTTAGTTTAGTTAGAAGATAGAAGCTAGAAGTTTGAAGATTGTTGCAGATCCTTGCATGTTGGAGGACTTATGTACTTGAATTGTAATATATGGCCTAAACTAGGAAGGTCTTACAACCCGACATGTATGAATCAATTGAAATAAATATATGAAAGATATATGCATTCTCTCTCTCACTTGTGTGTTGTTGCTTCCATATGTGATCTCTACAAGGTGGATCTGGTTAGGGTGTGCCTTTGGCCCCTCTTCTTGTCCTCCCTTGTGTCAGATTTAAAGTTTATCATATGGATGTTAAGTCTGACTTTTTAAATGGAATTCTTGAAGAAGAAGTCTACATTGAATAACCTGAAGGATTGGTTCAGAATTCTAACAAGGATATGGTATGAAAACTACACAAGACACTCTATGGATTGAAGCAAACAACCCGAGCATGGTATGAAAGACTACACCCTTATTTAATCAAGATTGGATTTCAAAGAATAAGTGACAACAACTATTTGTATTTGAAATGTGATAGTACTAAAAAAATTGATTGCTGAGATATTTGTTGATGATATTATATTGGAGGAAATGAAACAATGTCTAAATCATTTGCTAAAGAGATGAGAAAAGAATTTGAGATGTCTGTGATAGGAGAAATTAAATTATTTATTGGACTACAAATTCAACAAGTTAAAGATGGGATCTATATAACACAGTCAAAGTATATCAAGGAGATACTAAGGACATTCAATATGGAAGAATCAAAACTGGTTGGAACACTGATTTCTACTTGTTGTAAATTCTCAATGGAAGATGAGACAAATGAAGTCAATGAAACACTTTACCAATCCATGATTGGTAAACTAAAGTATGTTGTTCACAACTCACCTGTTATTGTACATTTAGTTGGTATTGTGGCAATGATTCCTACCAATCCAAAGGAGACACACATGTTTGTGGTGAAATAAATATTTAGATATCTGAAAGGGACTGAAGATTTCAACCTTCTATACACAAACGGAGGATATTCTGATTTTAAGGTGTATACTAATGTTGATTGGGCTGGAAACATTGATGACAAAAAAAGAACAAGTGGCAGAGATTTCTTTTTAGGAGAAAGATTAGTGACATGGTTAAGCAAGAAACAAAGTTGTATTTCATAGTCTACTGTCGAAGCTGAGTATGTTGCTGTAGCTATGAATTGTTCAAACATTGTGTGGATCAAACAATTACTTGAAGGTATGCAAGAAGAGATTACTGATCCATGTACAGTTTTCTATGATAATACTAGTGCTATTAATATATCAAAGAATCTGGTGATGCATTCAAAGACAAAACACATTTCTATCAAGTATCATTACTTGAGAGAGCAAGTACAAGACAAGCATATGATATTGGAGTATGTGAATTCAAAGGAACAAATAGTTGATATATTTACCAAACCACTACCGAAGGATGCTTTTGAGTATCTATGAGGTAAGTTAGGGGTTCTTCCCCTATCCAATATTCACTAAGGAAAGATACATGTTGCATCAATTCAAGTATTCATCAGAATATCTATTTTGTAAATTGATGCTGGTGTTCACTCTTTAGGTGAAGCTTGAAGTTGTGAAAAGATGTTTATGATTGCAATAAAAAATCAATACATTTGAGGTATGATTTATTTCTTGAGAAAAGTTTTCAGGAGTATGTGTCTTTGACATTGTTGTCAAAGAGGGAGAAGACTACTATTGATGACTACAAATAGGGAGCATAAGACAATTGATTATTGAGAGAGAAGATCAAAAAAATAGGAACAATAAAGATGATCTATTGAAAAGAAGATTGTTGGTGAAAGAGGGAGAATATGAATATAAGAGATAAAGCTCAGAGGGAGTAAAATACAAGGAATGACAGTGAAGTGTTACCATCATCAATCAAACAATAAAGATTATTAGTGTGTTTCTATCAATGGCAAAGAGGGAGATTGTTACTATAACTGATGGTGATGATGATGAAGACCGACCAAGATTAGAGGTATACAAGTTAGTAGAAAGGTTAGATTAGTTATTATCTTGTCATTGATGTCAAGAAATTGATATTTGGTTTATATTGTGTTTTCATATCATTCGGAGTATGCTATAAGTTGAATGCGTTAAGAAGAAGAAGAAGTGAAATATTGTGAAGTTGAAGAACTTAAATGTGAAACTGATATAGATTGGATAATGTCAAGATTATGTTGATATAATTGTTTTCTACCTAACATATGATTAAAGAATGGTAATGAGGATTAGTCATGTCGGTAAGAAAAATAGTTTTGGCTACCGAGCAGAATATGTCATTCAGTAAAGATAAATAGTCATTCAATAAAAGAAAAGTAAGTTTCAGTAAAGGAAAAGGAACTCAAGACATTGAGAAGACAATTTTAGGCACCAAGTGAAGTTAACCAAAATTTAGAGTTATCCACCGATAAAGGAACACAAATTAAATACAAGGATCAGAATGACATTTAATGATGAGCTATGATGAGCTGGAAGTTTATGATGATGAGGAAGAGTTAGATAGAGAGATCTACAATTAGGAAAATTTATGATGATGATCTATCACTTAGATCTATGCGGTTAAAATAGAAGGAACAAGTTTCAAGAAAGTTCAAGTTCCTAGGTGAAGGTAAAACATGTTACCGAGATCTATATACATTGGGTAAGTTTGTGAAATGAATTGAACATATGAGATTCAAAAAATGAAAATGTGATAGAGGAGATTAAGCAGAAAAAAAAGTCTATATAAAGGATGAACTTGTATGAACAAATGGATGACAAATTGAAAGGTTGATAAGTCACCAGATGATGCAGTGAAGAAGGAAAAGATAGATTCTGAGTCAGAAAGTAGGATATTGATGAAGTGTTGAAACTAGTGGAAAGTGAAGGATTGAAGTGAAGATAAAGAATGCACAAAGGATCTGGTTATGAAAATATAGTTGCATATTTACAAGTCAATATATTTAATTTTGCTTATTAGCAATTGTAATAGATAAATCTCTTAACCAAGTGGGCTTAACAGTCTTATTGTAAGATAACTGCAAAAGGTAACATTCTAAAGAGTGTTTGAAGACCTTTAACCAGGCCACTCCTAATAGGGTGAAGATCCAAATAGATCTGAGCCAAATCTCTTGATCAGGTCACACCTAGCAGTGTGCATTGTAATCTTTAACCAGATTGGCTCTTAACGGAGTGTACTTCAGAAGAGAATTTTCTTTAGTGGGTGACAATTACCACAATGATTTTTCCCAAAGCTAGGTTTCCACATTAAATAATGGTGTTACATGTGATGAATAATTTATTTTGAAAGTTATTATTGATTGTTTAAGTTTATTTACTATTGTCGGTAAATAGTGAATTGTGTCTAACCGAGTTAATTAGAGAAAAGTTTTTAAGGTACAAAGAATCAAGTATTACTGATTCACTCCCCCTCTCCATAATCCAACATCAAAATGGTTAGACTTTATACAGATGTATAAGGGATATAATGAAGAAATGGTAGAATAATTCATAAAAACTTTCAATGGAAATGCGATCCAGGTGAGAGGAGAAATTATTAAGGTGAATACCCAAGTGATTTGTGAGTTATTTGAAATTCATGTAGAAGGTGAACCTATGGCCAAAGGTAGTATAAATTTGGAGGAACTTATTGAAACATTTCACCATCTAGATGACAAAGAATGACCACAACTTCAAAAGCATAAAGGAAATACCAAGGGCATTAATAGAGACACCTTAGTTGAACCATGTAAAACTTTGGTGGTATGGCTCATGAAATAATTTACTTGTGAAGGTCAATATGGTATGGCTACGAGACCTAAAATATGTATGTTGACACATATTAGATATGGAGGGTAGAGACTCAAGGTAAGAGTTAATTTACCCATCTTTTTCCTTTCTTAGATGGTAGCTATGATTAGTAGGGTTAAAAAAAAAATAAAGTGAAATAAGGTATCATTCCTTAATTAATTTTATTCATAAGGTCATTTTATGAAAAAGACATATGTGAAAGAGGAATGGTTAAAATTTCACATGGGTGAGCATAAAATCAAGAAATTGAAGGCAAGAAAAACCCCTGCACCTAGAAATCCTAAAATTTAATTAGGGGAAACTAGTCACCCTGTGGGTAGAAGGTCAAAAATATTAAGGGAAATCAAGAAAAAGAAATTAGAAATATTTCTACCCCTGGTGTCCAAATTGAGCCAGACTTGCCAATTTTGTCTCAACCCCCAAAGATAACCACTAATAACTAGTCTCCTGAACCTGGTAATATTGAAGAGGATATAGTTCCAAATTTAGAACAAGAACCATCATCTACAAAGAATATAGAAGAACCTCTACATGAAAGTTTACATAATGATGAATTTTTTTCTAATGAAACCTGAGTTGAGGAGAAAACAATTCAGGAAACCCAACAAGAGCAGTGTGAGTGTGCAAAACCAGTGGAAGTAGACCAAGATATTTAAGAAACAATACATAACAAAAGCCCTTTAGATGACTCTCACATTGTCATAATTTTTGAGAGCAGTTCTTTAGAAAGTGAGGAATCTCTAGAAGAGTTTGAGGTAGCAACCCCTCTTTCTGTTACATCAACTAGAACTCTACATTTTCAATGTCCACATCCTCCTAGTCCTTTCCCAAAAAATTCTTTAGAAACATTTATGCGTAGAGAAGGAAAAGAACCAATTGAGGATGAGGAAGAAACCCTTTAACAAATGGAAAATAGATGTTAGGAATAGTCCCAAGAGATAACTGAGAGGGGGGGGGGGGTGAATCAGTTATCTGCAAGTTTTAATTCTTTATCCAATTAAGTATACTTAAACATAAAGCATAAACACAATGAAAGAACACTTGAACACAACACAATATTTTGGTTATGGGGAAACCCAAATAGGTAAAAACCCCAGTGGGAATTGACACCCACTAATATTCTGCACTAGTGTATTATGATCCTTGTTAGAAGATCCTTAACCCTGTTAGGAGTTGCTTTACAATATATTTAGTATAGTAGACCTGGTCAAGGGTCAGACCCTGTTAGGATTCTTTTACAATAGTTCCTATTAGGGGAGAGGATGCACTGTCTGAGAGCACACTGCTCAAAGGGGCGAAGGCTACAACCTTCTGAATAACAGATACACACTACATCTAGATCTTGGTGAACTGTGCTTAGACCTGCTATCTGGATAAGTTCCAATGTATAGCACAAACACTTTACTTGGTCACATAGACCTTCTTCTGATGGCTCAATAGTTCACACAATCTTCTCTACTCTTCTTTATCAACTCTGAACCACCCTCAAGCAATCACAAATGACTACCTATAAATATCTTTCCTCTAAATGATATAATCAAGCCATCCTATTAGAACTACCTTGAAATCATATTAGAGAAGCCATAAAAAACTCCAATAATAAATTAGTTAGCTCTACTAAGCACGCAACACATTCTGGGACCTGTCCAATAAGATAATTGTAGACGCACACTACACACTATCGACTCTACCAAATTAATTGTATCTTTCTCCTCAAGTTGAATTACTTCATGCACTCTTAATTAAACATCACTAACTCTTATCCAAGCTCAAATCCAAGGGAACTAACTGAAATGATAGGCACAACTCCAAAACCAATATAATCTCTGTCGGCTCTTTTGAATAAACATAGGAAACTGCTACTAGTGAATAGTGATTGCGTAACTTTACTTCTACTAATCATCAGACTCTGTGTCCATGAATGTAACATTAATAACATGTATTCAACATATATCCAAGTGTGCAAGGCTCCATGATAAATGTACGGACAACCATACACAGAACACTACCTATTACTCTGTCAGGAACACTATTGACACAAGCTGCTATATAACTGTCTTTACTAATAGTTAACCTCTGTGCCCATGATATCATGTTGATATCATGTCCATGCTACATATACTAAAATCTTACTGCATAAGTCTTCCCTATATGCTACTTTCCATATGTTGTCATCAATGACAAACATATAGTCAGTACTGGCCTGTTGGCAAATCTCCAACAATCTCCCCCTTTAGCATTGATGGCAACATGTGGAATGAAAAATGCCACCAATCCCAATGAATAATTATTTTATAACATTCTCAATTTCCTCTTCAAAACTCCCCCAAGGATGAATCTTCCATCTGCTACAATATTCTTCAACATTCTCCATTTCCTCAACTGAACTGCTATCATAACTGAATACTACTCCCCCTTAGTATATTACTCCTCTTTTTACTTTTGTTTTTCATGACTATATATTACTCCCCCTTTGACATCAATGGAAAAGGGCACCAATCAATTTAAGGACCGATACTACTCTAGAAGTAGAGTAGTCAACCATCCATCAGTCCCTGAGGATTGATGCTATTCCTTCTTTCTTCTAAGTAGAATCAGTGAAGGGAATTATTCCCAACTTCTCCTTGAGATACTCAAAAGTATCCTTTGGCAAGGGCTTTGTGAATATGTCTGCCAATTGATCTTTAGTACTCACATAGTCTAGCTTGACTTCTTTCTCTGCCACTTTCTCTCTTAGGAAGTGATACTTGATCTCAATGTACTTTGTCTTTCATGCATTACAGGGTTCTTCGACATATTGATGGTGCTAGTGTTATCACAGTGAATAACAATAGGATAATCAATCTGAATTCCAAAATCCTTTATCATCTGCTTGATCCAAAAAATTGTAGAACAATTCAAGGTTGCTGCAACATACTTCGTTTCTGCTATTGACTGAGAAATACAATTCTATTTCTTGCTTGTCCAAGTGACAAGTCTATTACCAAGAAACACTGCTCCACTTGATGTACTTTTTCTATCATCAATGCATCCTGCCTAATTTGCATCAGTGTACACATGAAGCTCAACATTTTTTGAATTAGGATACCATAGACCATAATCTATAGTGCCCTGTAAGTATCTAATTATTCTCTTTACTACCATGAGGTGACTTTGTTTAGGCTCTGCTGTAAATCTTCCAACTATGCCAACTGCATTTGAAATATCAGGTCTTGTTTGAGTAAGATAAATGACTTTACCAATCATAGACTTATGCAATGTTATATCTACTATAGGAGAATCATCTTCTTTTGTAAGCTTGCATCATGTGATCATAGGTGTCCCTACTGGCTTGCAATCATCTATCTTGATTTTCTTCAATATTGCTTTTACATACTTAGACTGATTAATGAAAATACCTTTCTCTGTCTGCTGCACATTTAGTCCCAAAAAGTATTTTATAGGACCAATCATACTCATCTCAAATTCATTTTGCATTTCCTTAGCAAATTCAACTCTAATTTTGTCATTACCTCCAAAGATAATGTCATTAACAAATATAGCTACGAGTAGTAAACCTTTATATGTCTCTCTTATGAATAGATTACAGTCTGCTTCTCCTTTCTTGAATCCAATCTTTGTTAGATATCCATCTAGTCTCTCATACCATGCTCTTAGGGCTTGCTTAAGTCCATAGAGGGCCTTCCTTAATCTGCATACCATATCAGGTCTGTCTGATAAGGTGAATCCTTCTGGCTGTTCAATGTATACTTCTTCTTTCAAATCTCCATTTAGGAATGCTGACTTGACATCCATCTGATAAACTTTGAAGTTTTTGACTGTAGCATAAGCTAGAAACAACTTAATAGCTTCTAATCTTCTCACAGGTGCAAATGTGTCTGAATAATCAATGCCTTCTCTTTGCGCATATCCCTTACATACTAGCCTTGCTTTATTTCTTACTACTATACCATCTTCATTCATCTTGTTTTTGAATATCCACTTTATTCCTATATCATCTTAAAATGGAAGCACTTCCATGTTAAGAGCATTTAGCCCTTCGAGTAAGTGGTTTGGGGTCATGTTAAGTGCCTTGATCAGGTCTTTGCATGTATTTGGATTTCTCTCTGCTTTCTACTTCTTCCCTGCACTTGATTTCTTCATTCTAGGTGAAATTATGGTTAGGATCCCGAGGATTCTCCTTAATTTCCCCTCTTCCATGGCTCTATTTTCTAGGTAGGATTTAGAAATAGGTCCTCCTGGCCTTCATCATAGTAATCATAGGATTTTATGTCTATCCTTGGCATTCTATCTTGTTTTGATATCATTTCTAGGTTTCTGGGCATCCCCGGGACCTCCTGACCTGGTTCTGACTAAATCTGGGCCCAGGGTCAAATTCGAGGTTGATCCTGACTAGGTCAAGATCGAGGTTGAACTTGACTAGGTCATGATCAAGGTCAAACCTGACTAGGTCAGGTCCAACCTTGATTTTTCCCCCCTTATTCAAATTTCCAGTTTCTTTGATTTTCGGGCATTGGGCTTTCGGGATATTTATTTTTCCACCTCCGAGTTGGCCATTTTAGATTTTCGGATGGTAAATCCTCTAATTGCATTTAATCTAGGTCTATTTTCTAAAGGTTAGGACCTAATTGGAATTTAATTCTCCAAGGTGGCCCCTCTAGAGGATTGTGCCCTAGTTCACTATAAAAGGAGGCCTTCCTCTCTCATTTTCTCATCCACAATCAAGCAATTGACATCCATTATTCACATCCACAATTCATATCAAGTTTTCATTTCAAGCTCTCAAACATTCAAGTAATTCTTCAAGCATTCAAGTGTTCAAGCATCCATCCATCAAGGAGATCCATTATTAGCTATTGAAGGATTCAATCTCTTTGGAGCCCCCTTTGATGATCTATCCTTCTACATTCATTCAAGCCTTCTCATATGCAAAGATCAAGTCAAGATTGGTGTTAAAGATCAAATGCCATTGATTGGAGACATCCTACATTCAACCTACATCCATTGAAGCATTCCTACTTGTGGATTTGAGGATTCGAATCCTCTACAAGGACTTCAACATAAGCGAGGTGATTTGTTTCAATTACTTTGTTTATGCATAATATATTTCAATTCAATTTCAAGGTTAATTCCTAAACTGGGGTTTGACCAAGGCAAACCCCCCATACAACAAAACCCCCATTTTCTTGTAGATATAGGTGCAGAATTTTAGATCTGAGAGTGAATTTGGATACCCTTTTCAACAAACTTCCAAGATCTGCAAACAAAATCAGAATCGGACTTCAAATAAAGAATGTAGTATTTGACCTTTTATGAGGGTCAAACCCGACCTGAGCTCATCTTGGAGAAAGATTTCTGGGTTTTCTCTATCTTGGCATTTCCAGTCCAAAACAAGTTGTAGAATTGCTCGAAAGTATACACAGACATCATAATTTGACATTTTCTAGTTCTGCCCTAATTTGAGGTTAGTATTTGTATTTCAATTATTCCATATTTCAAGCATAATTTCCTTCATAGGGAAATATTGGATTTACTCTCTCTCTCTCTCTCTCTCTCTCTCTCTCTCTCTCTCTCTCTCTCTCTCTCTCTCTCTCTCTCTCTCTCTCTCTCTCTCTCTCTCTCTCTCTCTCTTCCATATTCTTCATAAATTGGTTCGATTGTGTATTAACCTCTTGGTTGATCAAATTGGATCTCTTCTTTGGGAATTTGGGTTTGAGAATAGATCTCATATTTCCCCCCTTTCATTTGAATAGAGTTGAATCCATTTTACCTCTATTCATTTTGGTGAACCCGACTAGCTTACTCTCTTTCTTTTTGGTGTTGGATTTCCCTTTGTCTTATTGTGTGTGTTCACCTTCACTATTCTTTTGTGGAATTGGATGCCATATTGTGCTTTCCTTTTATCTTGTTAGTATTAGATTTTTCCTTTGTGTTAGATCTTGCATGCTAATTATATTTGATATTCATGCTTTATGTGTTCTTAGTTTAGTTCATTTGCATTACATTGGTTTATGAGCTTTACTACCACTAGTCCTACTTATAACATTCCAGTTAGAAGAAGTCATAGACTCATGGGTGCCTTTGATCCCGAATCTTCCTCTCCTTTCCTTAGGATCCTAGATGATAACTTGATTCTTCATGATTCCAATCCTACTATGGAGCAAAACTCTTCTCACTCATCTCATGATGAGGATGACACTTTAAGAGTTCCTCCTGAGCAAGTCCAAAAACTTTCCACTGAACTTGATAAAATGGGTAATTGGCTTCTTCAAGAGAACCATAATCAAGATTCCATTCAAGCTATAGAGGCTCTTAAGAAAGTTCTCCATGATAGTGATCAAGGTGTTAACCTCTTGCGTGGTATTACTCACCTTGTGCATTCAAATGTTAAACCTTTAGTTCAAGAAGCTCAAGATTTAGGGTTGATTCCTCCTATCACTAGTGTTGAACCTCCTTCTAATCCTTTACCTAGTATTCCTATCTATACTCCTTCTTTGGTGACTATGACGGTTCCCTCTATTCCTATGAGTGTTCCTCAAGTGTCCCTTCCTACATCACAACCTTCATATCATAATGTTCCTTTCACTTATTCCAACCCGCTTCCAACAGTAGTTCTTAGTGTTCCTCTAGTTGTGTCTTCTATTCCCACAACTTCTTACACTTTACCTAGTGTGTCTAATGTTGCTACTCCTCCCATTTCCTCTAATTATTCAACAATCATCAGTTTGGCTCAGACCGTGTCATCCTTACAACAACAACTTGCTTCCTTAACTCAAAACAAGTTTAGTATTCCTACATGTGACATGGGAAGTCCCTTGTCTTGAGACATCATTTGTACTCCTATTCCTTAGCAAGGTGAGATGCCTCATCTTGAGAATTATAATGGAAAAGGAGATCCTGTTCATCATGTTAAAACATTCCAAATCCTTTGTAGTGATTATGCTCATGACCATAGGATTTTAGCCAAACTATTTGCTAGAACCTTCTGTGACGAGGCCTTACAATGGTATTGTTCCTTGCCTCCTTATTCTATTGATTCCTTTCCACAACTTGCTAATGCCTTTATTCAACAATTTCAAAACAACATGGGCCCACAAGTGTCTTTGACTGATTTGATGCATTGTAAACAAAGTGCTAAGGAAAAATTGACTGAATTTATTGGTAGATTTAAGCATTTGTATGCTCAGATTTCCTATCCTGTTCTTGATATGGATATTCAACATATGTTTATTTCAAATTTACAAAAGGATATTAGAGATAAGATTTTGCTTACTGAATTTACCTCTTTTCAACAACTTTGTGCAATGCTTCATCATTATCAATTAAAAGTGAGTCAATTTGAGAGCAACACTCCAATGGCTCCTGTTCTAGTTGATAAGAGTGATGCTACTCCTAATTCAAACAAGTTTCAAAAATTCAACAACTATGTCAAGATAAACAAACAAGCGAATGTAGTTGCTGATCAAGTTGTTGTTGCATCTCACAATGCCACTTTTGCATCCACTTCTTTTTGATTAAATCATACGTTTACTCCTCTTTCTAAATCTTTACATGCTATTATAAATAGGTTGTTAGCTACTAATATGATTACTTTACCTCCTATTTGACCTCTTTTATCTACTACAATTGCATCTAAATCTTTTGATAAAAATGTTTTTTGTTAATATCATCATCAAAATGGTCATGATACTAAGAAATGTTATTCTTTAAAACATAAGGTTCAAGATCTAATTGATTCTAAGGCTTTATCTGTTGATAATCTGGATAGTAGTAGGAATACATTTGCATCTCCTCCTAATCAGAACCTTCAAATCTATACGAACCCTTTACCTACGCATGATACTAATACTATTGCTCAACCATCTGCTATGGAAATTGTGTATGATTCAAAGATGGATGATCTCAATCATGTTGTTAATCAAGTGGAGCATGTTGATCAATCTGTATCTCCACCTCAACTTCAACTTCAATCTCAACCTCAGATTCAACCTCAAGTTCAATCTCAATCTCAACCAAAACCTAAATCTAAAATGAAAACTCAACCTAAACCTCGACAATAATTTAAGAATAAAAGACCTCGGGAACTTTTGATTACCTTTGATGATTATGAGACTATTAAAGCGCCTGATGGTCCCCTTTACAATGCTACTAGGATTGCTCAGAAACCTACTCATGGTTGTCTTGTTGATCCTACATCCTTAGTCAATGTTATCACTGAAGAAAATCTTTTTATGAAAAGCCTACAATGTGACTTTTATGATACATTGGATGTGTGGATTCAAACTTGAAATGGTTTTCTTTATCCATCCTTTGGTTCTATTACTTTACCGGTTGAACTTTGTGGAAAAATTGTGAACACTACCTTTGTTGTTGTTCCTACTTCTGATCAATTTCAAGTTAAGCTAGGTTTGCCTTGGTTAACTACCATGCATGTTGTTGCTTCACCTATCCATAAGTGTCTTAAGTTCATTCATGATGAATAAGTGAAGATGATTAATCATAGTCTATATCAACCTTCCAGGCCTAGAGATTGTGCTGCTCTGGATTTCTTTTGGCCTTCATTACCTAATTCATGTCCTCCTCGACCTGATAATATTTTTCAATCATATCAAGCTTATAAACATCATAAAATTATTGAATTAAGTTCACCTCCGAGGGATCTTAATCGTGGTCTTTTACCTACACCTTCTATACCTCCTTTAACTATGACTTCTAGATCTGTTAATCAAGTTCCTTCTACCGAACCTATCAAATATCTTGTGATTGTTTCTCCTATGGTTAATAATCCTATTGATATTCCTAAAGAACCTGTGAAGGATCCTATGATTGTTCCTCCTAGTTCTCAACCTATTTCAAATAAATCAAAATGAAATTGATCTACTAATGAACATCATAAAAAGTGTCGTGCTCATGCTAAAGCTCAAAGATCTTTACTTTCCTCAGATAAACCTATGCATAATGTGGTAGAACAAATTGTTACTAATAATGATGTTCACATGCATGATTATGATGATTCTATCCATATCTTAGATCCTATTTTGATTAATTTGGATGAATAAGATACACTTGATGATACTGATGATGTTAATGATGAATATGAAACTATTGACATTGACATTGACTTACCTAATATGCTTTCATCACAATTAACTCTTACACCTAGTGTCGAACATTGTGATTCTCAAGAGGATACTTGTTTGGAATTGGCTATCATTCCTACTATGTTGGATATAGTCCCTCTTGCAAGTTACCCACCTTCCCTAAATGATATACAACAAGATGGGGAAAGTAGGCAGCACGCTTGATCGACTTGTCCTTCGTGGTAGCTTTGTTGTGTGTTTTCTTGCTGTATTGTGCTTCTCCCATACTGTGTTTGCTAAATGTTGTTAGATTCTTTTATATGATCCTTATTACTCAGTTGGTACAAAGTGATAAAAGAATCAAAATGGTTGTTTATATTCTTCTATGTGTATCTCTATTCTTCTATGCGTTGTTCAATATTATGTCATAACTGTGTTATTGTTCGTAAATGTTTCCTTGTGTAATCCACTTGGATTCGAGATATGGTAGCACTAATTCTTTTTGGTCTCCATGTCATGGTCCAAAAAGATTTTCCTTCATATATCTTATGTGATCTTTCCTCCTTTGTGATTGTAGTTCTACTTTCTTTGGGGAATGATGTCAATTCATTCGCAATAATATCATATATGTATTATCTTATGATCATACTGACCCCACGGTAGGTAGATCCCTTATGTGTTATTTGTATGTTTCTATGAAATTTCCCTTGATTTGTCTTCGTCTAGGGGCATCTCGACGTGGAAATGTAATCAATGGAGTTGTTTATGTTTCTGTTAAAGCCATTGCTCCTGTTAAAGTGTCAGCAATGACTTTAACGGGGGGGCATACACTCTGCTCACCTGTTGCACACACACACTTTCCAATACACATTAGTAATTAATCCTTAAAGCATGGATTTATATTTTAGGATCTCTTGATCCCTCCAGTTTCAAATACACATATATTTTGATCCCTTAAGGTCGGAAGTGTCCTTAAGACTGGATCTCTTTTTGTTTTTATTTTGGGTTTTATTCTTATGGAATAGAATATTCTTAAGGATAAATCCTTGATGGGTTGACTAGTGAGTAGCCACATTCACTAGGTGGTTCAATTCCATATTTCTAGTTGCACCATTTTTCTGTGTGGTTCACAATTGGACATAAGTTCTCATTGGGTGAGGTAATCACACCTTCTTCCCTTCTCTAGAGATGTTTCTCTTATTGTGATCTAGGAGTTGACATAGACTTGATTCCCTGGGGGCTTAAGGTTTCTCTTTGTCCCTTGGATTATGATAAGATTATCTTTTCATTTTGATCTCCTTTACCAAGAGTTTGCATCGAGTCCATACTCTTGCTAAAGTGGGGGCTTAATGTATCATCTTAAAATGGAAGCACTTCCATGTTAAGAGCATTTAGCCCTTCGATTAAGTGGTTTGGGGTCATGTTAAGTGCCTTGATCAGGTCTTTGCATGTATTTGGCTTTCTCTCCGCTTTCCACTTCTTCCGTGCACTTGATTTCTTCATTCTAGGTGAAATTAGGGTTAGGATCTCGAGGATTCTCCTTAATTTCCCCTCTTCCATGGCTCTATTTTCTAGGTAGGATTTAGAAATAGGTCCTCCTAGCCTTCATCATAGTAATCATAGGATTTTATGTCTATCCCTGGCATTCTATCCTGTTCTGATATCATTTCTAGGTTTCTAGGCATCCCCGGGACCTCCTGACCTGGTTTTGATTGAATCTGGGCCTAGGGTCAAATTCGAGGTTGATCTTGACTAGGTCAGGATCAAGGTCAAACTTGACTAGGTCAGGTCCAACCCTCAATTTTTCCCCCCTTATTCAAATTTCCAATTTCTTTGATTTCCAGGCATCGGGCTTTCGGGATATTTATTTTCCCACCTCCGGGTTGGCCATTTCGGGTTTCAAGATGGTAAATCCTCTAATTGCATTTAATCTAGGTATATTTTCTAAAGATTAGGACCTAATTGGGATTTAATTCTCCAAGGTGGCCCCTCTAGAGGATTGTGCCCTAGTTCACTATAAAAGGATGCCTTCCTCTCTCATTTTCTCATCCACAATCAAGCAATTGACATCCATTATTCACATCCACGATTCATATCAAGTTTTCATTGCAAGCTCTCAAGCATTCAAGCAATTCTTCAAGCATTCAAGTGTTCAAGCATCCATCCATCAAGGAGATCCATTGTTAGCTATTGAAGGATTCAATCTCTTTGGAGCCCCCTTTGATGATCTATCCTTCTGCATTCATTCAAGCCTTCTCATATGCAAAGATCAAGTCAAGATTGGTGTTGAAGATCAAATGCCATTGATTGGAGACATCCTACATTCACCCTACATCCATTAAAGCAATCCTACTTATGGATTTGAGGATTCAAATCCTCTACAAGGACTTCAACATAAGCGAGGTGATTTGTTTCAATTACTTTGTTTATGCACAATATATTTCAATTCAATTTCAAGGTTAATTCCTAAACAGGGGTTTGACCAAGGCAAACCCCCCATACAACAAAAACCCCCATTTTCTTATAGGTACAAGTGCAAAATTTTAGATTTGAGAGTGAATTTGGATACCTTTTTTGGTAAACTTCCAAGATCTGTGAACAGAATCAAAATTGGACTTCAAATAAAGAATGTAGTATTTGACCTTTTATGAGGGTCAAACCTGACCTGAGCTCATCTTGGAGAAAGATTTCTGGGTTTTCTCTGTCTTAGCATTTTCAGTCCGAAATAGGTTGTAGAATTGCCTGAAAGTATACACAGACATCAAAATTTGACATTTTCCAGTTTTGCCCTAATTTGAGGTTAGTATTTGTATTTCTATTATTCCATATTTCAAGCATAATTTCCTTCATAGGGAAATATTGGATTTACTCTCTCTCTCTCTCTCTCTCTCTCTTCCATATTCTTCATAAATTGATTCGATTGTGTATTAACCTCTTGGTTGATCAAATTGGATCTCTTCTTTGGGAATTTGGGTTTGAGAATAGATCTCATATTTCCCCCCTTTCATTTGAATAGAGTTGAATCCATTTTACCTCTATTCAATTCCAATCACATTCTTATCACTAGGTCTTGGGACTAGTTCCCAAGTGTCATTCTTAATAATCTGATCAAGTTCTTCTTTCATAGCATCATGCCAATCTAAATCATTACATGCATCTTCAACACTTAAAGGTTCAATCTGAGATAGTAAACATACCGCTTCACTGCTAGCAGAGCTCTTTTCTTGTGATCTTGTTAAGATTTTGCCGCTTTGATCTCCAATGATGTGTTTCTTGGAATGGTTTCTAGATGTAAACTTTGGAATTTTTGGTGATGCTGACTCATCAGCCTTAGGAGTATCTTCTTCACTTGTCTCAAGTTCATTGAATAACACATCAATACTGTCAAATATTTCTTCAATAACCGTCTCACTAGTGGAGGGTTTGGGTTCTTCTTCAATCATGGGTGAGTAATCATGATATCTTTCTTGAACCATGAACTTTTCATCAATCTTAACATGAGCACTTTCAATGATCTTTTTCAATCTTACATTCAAACATCTATAAGCTTTACTTTTAGTAGAGTAACCAAGGAAAATACCTTCATCACTTCTTGCATCAAACTTGCCTACTGCTTCATCCCTCTTGGTGTAGCACTTGCTTCCAAAAAATCTGATGTATTTTACTGTGGGAACATTACCAAACCATAGCCAACATGGTGTTTTGTCAGTGCCAGACCTCAATTGAATTCTATTGATGGTGTAGACTATTGTATTGACCGCATCTCTCCAATAGGTGTGTGCAACTTTTCCTTCAAACATGATGGTGCACGCTGTATCAAGGATGATCCTATTCCTTCTCTCTGCAATTCCATTTTGCTGAGGGGTTCTGGTGCACTCAACTATCTCTTTATGCCATGTTCTTTGCAGTACTCATAGAATCTATCAGAGGTGAATTCTCCTCCTCTATCCAATCTCAAACATTTTATCTTTAGTCTAGATTCATTCTCAACCTTCGCTATGAATATTTTGAACTTCTCAAATGCTTCTGACTTATCTTTCAAGAACGCAACGCACATCATCCTAGTATAATCATCAACAAACAAAATGAAATACCTTTTACCATAGTATGATCTTGTTTGAGTTGGACCACATAGGTCTATATGAATCAGATCCAACTTGTTCTCTGCTGAATTGTGCTTTCTCCTGAATGAGTTTCTCACATGCTTTCCCATCACACATTCCCTGCATGTAGTATCAACTGGCTTTGCTATGCTAGGTAGATCTCTTACTGCCTTTACATTACTTATCTTTACTATGTTATCAAAATTGATATGACATAGTCTTTTATGCCACAACCAACTGTCATCAACTTTAGCAACAAAACAACTTGCTTCTGAATTGAGTTGGAAAACATTACCTCTAGTCTTTGAGCCTGATGCAATCATAACACCATCCTTTTTGTTAATGATGCATTTGTCATCTTTGAACTCCAACTGATAATCTTTTCCAAGTAACTGTCTAACACTAAGAAGGTTATGTTTCAAACCATCTACATAGAGAACATCATCAGTACTATTCTTTCCATCCAAGGTGATGGCTCCTCTACCAACAATGGGCTTAGGAGTGTTGTCTCCAAATATAACCATGCCACCATTGTATTTGTCTAGATGAACAAATCTATTTTTATCACCTGTCATGTGATGTGAACAACCACTATCTATAATCCAGTCTGTTATTATATCAGCTTGGGAAATTAATGCTAGCTCTTGTTTCTCTTTCTCATCTTCATGATCTGTCTTATTGTTTATTTTATCTATGATAGCAATAAATCTGATTTCTTCTTCAACTGAATCATCATTTGAAACTTCATCTCCAGCATAGTAACATTCCTTAGAGAATTTAGACTTGTAGTCATTTTTGAACTTTCTAGCTCTTAAGGGACATTTAGATGCAAAGTGACCAATCTTATTACATGAAAAGCATTTAAATAGCTATTGACCTTCAAATTTTCCTTTTCCTTTCTTTTCTCTTTTGGAAATCATAGCAATAAAATCATCTAGTGTTTTCTATTCATCATCATCATCAAAATTACTAGAAGTGTTTGCAGATTTCTTACCATGAACTGTTGCTTTGAAGGCTATCTCACTTTTAGGTTCTGTCTTCAATCTTGAAATCTCAAAAGTTGATATTTTGTTGATCAAAGTCTCTCTCTTTAAATTTGATGTAAGCTGCATGGTCTCATCAAGGATGTTGATCTTGTTTTCATATTCTAGAGTGAGAGCAGTCATCAATTTGTCCATAATGTCTTCCTCTGAGATCTCTCCACCATTGTTCTTGATTCCAACAACTGCTTCATTGATCCTTTGATTGTAAGCTCTAATATTTTCTTCAGGAAACATCTCTAATGCATTGTATCTTTTCTTCCATGTCTTTCTACGTGCATCCTTTGCTTGTTTGTCTCCTTCAAATATGTCTTCTAGGTACTTCCATATTTTGTGGGCTGTATCTACCTTCTTTATTTCTAAAAATTCACTTTCAGATAGGGCGCTGATAAGGGATTCTTTGGCTATTGCATTTTGATGAAATAATTCCCTTTTCTTATCAGTAGCATCATCCTTTGCAAGGTCTTCTAAAGTAGGAATCTTGACTGCTTTGATAGTTACATCAAAAACTTCAAAAGCAATGCACTGCAAATGAGTCACCATCTTGTTCTTCCAATCAAGATAATTCTCTCCATCAAACTTAGGACTTTCTTTTCTGAAGAATGCCATATGATCAACCTCAAGCTGTTAAAATTTCTCTCCAAGGCACTTGGCTCTGATACCAATTGTTAGGAATAGTCCCAAGAGATAACTGAGAGGGGGGGGGGGGGGTGAATCAGTTATCTACAAGTTTCAATTCTTTATCCAATTAAGTATACTTAAACATAAATCATAAACACAATGAAAGAACACTTGAACACAACACAATATTTTGGTTACAGGGAAACCCAAATAGGTAAAAACCCAGGTGGGAATTGACACCCACTAATATTCTGCACTAGTGTATTATGATCCTTGTTAGAAGATCCTTAACCCTATTAGGAGTTGCTTTACAATATATTTAGTACAATAAACCTGGTTAAGGGTCAGAACCTGTTAGGAGTCTTTTACAATAGTCCCTATTAGGGGAGAGGACACACTATCCAAGAGCACACTTATCAAAGGGGCAAAGGCTCCAACCTTCTGAATAATAGGTACAAACTATATCTGGATCTTGGTGAACTGTGCTTAGACCTACTATCTGGATCAGTTCTAATGTATATCACAAACACTTTACTTGGTCACATAGACATTCTTCTGATGGCTCAACACTTCACACACTCTGCTATGCTCTTCTTTATCAACTCTGAACCACCCTCAAGCAATCATAAATGACTGCCTTTAAATATCTTTCCTCTAAATGATATAATCAAGTCGGCCTATTAGAACCACCTTGAAATCATATTAGAGAAGCCATAACAAACTCCAATAATAAACTAGTCGGCTCTACTAAGCACGCAACACATTCTGGGACCTGTCTAATAAGATAATTGTAGACGCACGCTACACACTGTTGGCTCTACCAAATTAACTATATCTTTCTCCTCAAGATGAATTACTTCATGCACTCTTAACTAAACATAACTAAATCTTCTCCAAGCTCAAATCCAAGGACGTATACTGAAATGATAGGGGTAACTCCAGAATTAATATAATCTCCGTCGACTCTTCTGAATAAACATAAGAAATGGCTACTGGTGAATAGTGACTACATAACTTTACTTCTACTAATCATCAGACTCTACATCCATGAATGTAACATTACTAACATGTCTTCAACATATATCCAAGCGCACAAGGCTCCATGATAAATGTACGGACAACCATACACAGAACACTACCCGTTACTCTGTCAGGAACACTACTGACACAAGCTGCTATATAACTGTCTATAATAATAGTTAACCTTTGTGCCCATGATATCATGTTGATAGCATGTCCATGCTACATATACTAAAAGCTTACTACATAAGTCTTCCATGCATGCTACTTTCCATATGTTGTCATCAATGACAAACATACAGTTAGTACTGACCTGCTGGAAAATCTCCAACAATAGACTAAGGAAAGAAGAAGATGAATATTTTAGGGAGGCCCTAGAAATATCAAGAAGAGAGATGAAATTGTAGGAAGAAATTAGAAGGGTAATGGAGTTTGATAAACATCTCAAGAAAAGAGAGGCATAACTGGACTATATTTTTAGTAGTGCTAAGATAGTAGTAGGTCAATATTATAAACAACTGAATAAAGTAAGAGACCAGTTGAAAAAAATAGAGGAATCACTTAAGCAGACCTCCTCTTAAAAAGAAGAGTATGAAAAATAAATCTATAGGGTGAATATGAAGTTGAGAAACATAGAAGAGAAAATGAGACAAAGGAATGACAATGAAGCATCAACCTCAATTGCACCTCCTAGATACATTTCCCTCAGCTATGTAGTAAAAGGAAAGGAATAGGGAGTTAAAAAAATAATTGGAAAAAATAAGGAGAGAGAGGAATCTGAACAAAGAGTGAAAAACATTACTGAGAGATCTTTCATGCTCATTTCATTAAGGAAACTAGTTGGATTATATGCTCTATTCTTGAGAGAAATTTATTTTGTGGAAAATAAACCAAGTTGTGTTGAAGAAGTTAGAGTATGAGGATGATCATGAATTTATGTCTAATCATGTCAGAAGTGTTCCAAGTGTGTAGAATCAGATGTGTGAATTTTATTTACATGGCTTTTTGCTTGGACACTATGTGGTGTCTTTTTTGAATTTGTGTGCAGGAGAAGTCCAAATAAAAGCATTCCTCTCATTATGCAAAACCAAGTTGATTGGGAATAGAAGATGGATGGATACCCAGAATCCCAAATAATATTAGGCTTGTAAATTAGAGATGAATGTCCTAAAGCATGTCTTCAAAGGAAATTATAAGTCAATGGCCCAGTTAGAAAGTGTAGCACCAATTTATGAAAGAAACTTGAACCAAATGATTAGAGATTTCAGAAATGCTCAGGGATCCCTAGCATACTGAGCACTTGTGGCTATTAGGGAAAAGTTCAATTCTATCCTAGTTCCTTTAATAAGAAGAGAGCCAATGTCTCCTACCAATCTTACTTGGAGTATGACTTGAGATAGACATGTATTTTTTTATCATAGAGGAGCAATTAAGAACTTGGGTTGGAATGTGTTTCAGGAATCCTTTGATCATCATGCTAGTACCAATATTGGAGATCTATTACAGAGATAGAGAAATAGTGTGGCCAAGCTCAAAGGTTATCAACCATTTAGGTTATATCAGGATTATAGATTCTATAGGTTTGATCTATTCATTTGATTGAATCTATTAATAGAAACATACCTGATCAACCATGAGGATATGGTTGGCCATAGAAAGGAGAGAAAATGATGAGCACAAAATAATACCATTTTTTAATTTTATATCTAGTTTAAACTATAAACACCATCTTTTTTTGTTAATTAAGTGACAGTGATGACTTAAATGATTATATTTGTCTTATTTTGTGCACATGTTAGATTAATTATGGAATATGATTATAACTGATATATAATGATGAATGTATCAATTTTAGGTTTAAATATTTGAAATGAATGAATATCTTTTGTTATTAACTCTTTCAAATCTTGTGGCATTTAATAGACTCTTATCCCAAAACTTGAATCCTTGTTGCATTAATGGAGATTGTTCTTCATTACATTAATGATGCTCTATTCATGGATTTGAACTCAATGAAGAGTTAATGATATGAATTAATTATACAGGTGGAGCTATTTGATGTTCCATCATTCATGAAGATGATCATTATCAAATGCTTTTTGACACATGGTGGCTCTTGAAAGTCCACTTGTAAATAATTGCCTCGTTGTTCAAACATAACCTTCAGTTTTGTTTGAAGCTTTTATAAAAATGTTACTTGACTAGAAAGAAATGCCTTAGATTTGAATTCAAATAAGAGATACACCTATATATCTTGGTAGCTAGTTAGAATATAAGTTAGTCAGTATATAGTTATCATAGGAGTTATTTCATTTTGCAAATTGTAATCATAAACCTTTTTTTGCTTCGTTTTGGGGGCCAATTTTATGAAAGTAGCTAGTTGATCTAAAGATTTTGTTAGGATCCCACCAGAGGAAGAGAAGGGCCTTCTTGACCAAAGGGAGGTGATCCAGTGTGAATTTATTTTCAAGTACTTGTATTTTCATGTTCATGCAAATTGACTTCTTAGTTCAAGTAATCTAGAAATTAAATATGGATTTTTGGTTGTTTAAGTGATCTTACAATGGATGCATTATTAATTGGAGTTATTTTCATTTTAGAAATAGAAATATAGTTTGATTGAAGTTTATTGGATTAATTTTAATCTCTAGAAAAAGAGTAAGTTTGAATGAAGAAGAATTCTGGTTGATAAAAAATTAGAGTAGAAGTGATTAAATGAAACATGGAATTTAGGAGTAGGGTTTGATTACTAGTATTTCATTTTTTGCAATCTTTATTAAATTCAATTTAAAAAGCATCAGTTTAGTTTTAATTTTTTGTAGTCAAAATAGATTGATCCTTCAATTACAATAGTTCATTTATGGTAAATGTTTTATTATTTAAATTCCAGCTAAGAATTCCACAAGAAATCTCAGTTAATTATGTTTGATGTGTTTTTCCATATGGTATTTTTGAATCAAGTAGATGTTTAAATGCTTATCAGAAGTATTTTCTAGTTTAGAGGTAAATATTCAAAGTTTATAAATCTCTTAGTTGTTCCAAGTAGATAGAGAGAAAGAACTCCTGGAAGCTCCTGGCAGGGCTTGATCTACAAACCAGTCATTGTTCTATAGTGAAAAACCCCAAATAGTACCATTCCTTATCACAGATAGCCTTTGGACATGCTAGGTTCAACAATTGATAAATTGATTAAATTATGCAAGTAGTGACAACAATGACCTTTCCCATCATTTTAAAAATTCATACACCCTTTCCAAATCCTATTCTTGTTAGCCAAGAATAACGTACCCTAGGTATGAGGCTCCTAGAATTCATTCTTTGAACAATAAATGATACTCCCATAGAAACTAATGTTAGGAATGGGAACACTAAGAGGTGGGGGGGGGGGGGGTGGTGGGTGAATCAATGTTCACTGTAATTTACCTTTTTACTTAATCTTAAATTGAACTTGAATACTTAAATACTGAAATGAACATCCACATAAACATGAAACATGAAATCAACATATAACACCAATATGGTTACGTGGAAACCCAAATAGGTAAAAACCCCGATGGGAATTGACACCCGCTAATATTTTGTACTAGTGTTTTATGATCCTTGTTAGAAGATCCTTAACCTTGTTAGGAGTTGCTTTACAATATCTTTAGTATAGTAGACCTTGTCAAGGGTCAGACTCTGTTAGGAGTCTTTTATAGTAAACCCTATTAGGGGTGTGGACTCACTGTCCTAGAGCTCACTACTCAAGTGGTGAAGGCTACAACCTTCTGATCTCAGATACACACTATATCTGCTAGATGAATTGTCACCGAGACACTGCTTGTCTGATCAGTTCCTTTGATGCACTGATGCTTTGACCTCTTGCAAATATCTAATACATCTTATCAAATCTTCACATACTTCTTCTACTTATCTCAACTCTATTACAACTCTTTTGTTAATTACAATGGGCGCATCTTATATTTATATGCACATACAAAATAAATAACTAGGTCGACCCTTTAATCGATTACATACAATGCTTCCAATTGAATTGGCTCAAGCGTGTTTACAAAAAAACATAATTACATGTCAAAAATATAACTACAATAGGTGCATAGCCTTTACAACATAAGAATATAACCTCAAATCAAAATGCCAATAGTCGGCTTCTTACTCTGTTCTTCTCTGGCACACACTGGCTGTGTAACTTCAATTGTCTATAACTTTGTCATACTTGCATATCTGATCATGCACTCTTAGACTAAGCATGAATAGACTCTAACCAAATTATCTTCTAGGGTGCATACCATAACTCAGTCGTACACACGTGTGTTGATGCTCTGAGCTTCAGGTACTCTGTACACTATCTAGTCTTCAACACTTAGCCAATTTTTGATCTTCTCATCAAGTGTGTTGACTCCAAAACACTATATGACTTTGTTGCCATAATGAAAACACTATATTAAGTCATATACACTAGTATAGACAACTTTCCAAAAATCTCCCCCTTTGTCATTGATGGCAACAAAGGAATATGGCATAGTTGGTAATTGATCTCTTATACAAAAAAATTCTATACTATATCTCCCTTATACATAGCTATAACTCCATATTATATACATAATCCCCCTTTGAAATTAATGAAAAAGGTTCTTCAAAATTGTATCTACAAATAATTACTATGAGAGAACATCCAGATATGCCATCTGCAAGTTTTGGATCTCCTTCTTCCAAAATTTAATCAGTGAATTAACAATTTGGAGATAGGTGCATAAAGCATACTGTAGCTTCTCCATAGTCTCCAAATATGTGTTGGGACCATGATCATATGTCACCATGGTGGCATCGATCTCCTTGATATTCTAATTAAGTATATCTAGTGAGGGTGCAAGAACATTTCTAAGCTGAGTCTGCCTAGCCCTTATCTTTGACATCTCCTTTTCTGCCTTCTCAATCTTGTCAATTTGTCCTTGATAGACATTATTGCACATATTTATATCATTGGATGGGTCTTTCACTGATTTCTTTACTTTCTCTATCATAGCTTTTGCCTCTTGTATCTTCTTGAAGTGGTCATCAGTTAGCTTGTCCTGATCCATACAATCTGCAATGATCTTCCTTCCATTTGCTACAAACTCCTTTAAAGATGCTTGACCAAATTTTAGAGAACTTAGGTCAAGTTCAAAGTTACTGACTAATTCAATGAGCCTTTTCTCTCTATACTTCTCTTTTGCAACTTGAGATGCAGATGTTTCCAAGCTAGCAAAGTTATTTTTAGAAGCTGTGAGGATGTTGCTAACATCATCAACTGTACTGATCTGGGACACTTTCTTGTCTAAAGACAACATGCTATTCAATATGTTTACTGACTCAACAAATAGGGTATTCCTCATTACTTGTTTCTCTTTGGCCTTCTCCATAGCTAAGACACTGAACTTGATTAGGTCTTCTTCTCTCCATGAATCCAAACTAGTTGTGTTAGGTGTCAAACTTGACAACAATGTTGTTGAGGGTAGTGGAGTGATAGGAGTGTTGTCCTCTACTTCTTGCTCTACTTTGATTATCTTTTCAATAGATTGTTCATTTCCTTTTTCTTCTTCTTTTTCTTTCTCCTTTTCCATCTTTTCTTCTTCTTTCTTTGCTTCTTCTTTTTCTATTTCTTTTTCTATTTCTACTTCTTTCTTTTCTTCTTTTTCATTAGTTATATCCTCAATCAATACTTATTGTTGATTAGGAGGAGTGTTACCACATAAGTTCTTAGCCTCTTGAGTGCTTACAAAGGCTTCTTCAAACTTTTCCAAATCCATGTTTGTGGCTGCCATAGTAACTTTTACATTATCAATGAAAATTGAATCATCCTTGAGTGCTTATGTCATGGGCACAGAATTCTCTGCCTCTGAGGATGCATCAATTACATGCACTAAATCTTGTGGACCTGTAGATGGTACATTTATGGTCTCTGACACTTTTTCAACCTTTGTGGGTACTTGAGCTGTGGGTGCAATAGCTGGATACATGTGCCTGTTCATGAAGACCTTCTCAAAGGCTTTCTCTATTTTCTTTGCAACTAACTCATAGTTTTTGTCCATGATATGCAGAGTCCTTGATTTGGTTCTAAGATGTGGCTTTACCAGATCTAACAATAAGGTATTTTCTTCTAGTGAGCATAGTGGGAGGGTTTCATCTAAGATCTTTTCCCTTATCCTTAGATCCTCTTCAATAGCTTGTCTTTTTAAGAATTCTAATATGTTCCATACGTTATTTGGAATATTAGTCTTTAGTTCTAGGACTGTCTTCTTAAATTTCAACATATGCTTGACTATCATTCTATGTATCTCTGATTTTTCAATCTCACTATTTTTCTCCTAAAACTTTCCTACTTGATCAATTCTGCCTTCATCAACAATCCTTGTACTTAACATACTGAGACTAGGTTTGAAGCTTACTTTTGGGGGTGCTTGACTGTTCTTCCTATTTCTTGTTATTCATGAGGATGGATGGCCAGTGCTAATCTCTATCTTCCTCTTAGGCATTGCCTTACACTCAGGAGGAGCAGTAAGGTCAATGGTTTCCTTGGGCGCAGAAGGAGTAACATCAGTTTTACCCTTCTGAACATCAAATTCCTCAATTTTTACCTTCTTCAACTTTGGATTCTTAGATTTTGTCTTTGTTGCTGCTACGCTCTCTATTTCCAAAGCAATCTTATCTTCCCTTGCTTTGTCTAAGTCTACTTGTAATACACCATGGATTCTTAATATCTCTGAAGTAACCTTGGCAACTTTTCTTTTTGTTGCTGCGCTATTCAATACAACATCTACTTCTCTTGTTTTCTCTTCATAAGCTCCCCATCTAGGTTCATTCGGGTCCTTAGGTGCTGACAACAGAGCTTGAGCATAAGATTCTAAGATTGGTTCTTCAACCTCATATCCAAGTGGATGAATCCACTTTGTCCTTGGTTCAATTGCCTCCATGCATGTTGTGTCTATCTCAACCATGAAATAAATAGTATCCTTGTATTTTTCAACTATCTTCTCTAGAATTCTGTATCTCATCTGCATCTTGACTCTAAATGTATTCAACTCTAGTGTCTTGTAGTCCTTCAATGTACTCTTAGTACATGCCTTGAGAGATATCTATGGTATTGTGGGGATAAATTTGTCTAGATACAAATTAGACACTTTTCCAACAATATGGAAGTACATATCGATAATTAGGGACCCAAACCTAAATATCTTGGTTTTGTCATGCTTGATGGCCTTAATGTTGTCTATTAACTATGCGTGCAAGATCTCACATAGATTAAACTCTCCATTTTCTTTCACAAGTCTTATTGCTGCAAGAATTGTGGCCGCAGACACATTGTTCACCCTACTGGTGTGTTGGAACCTGTATCCTAGTATCATGGACATCAATTTGATGTCATATTTCTTAATAGGCTCTATAGTCATTCCGCACCTATCACTTCTTGACTTGCAAGTTTTCTCAACAAGTTTTCTTACATCCTTTCCCACTAGAAGAATGACATCTGTCTTTGAGAGGCCTGTCATCTCATGAATTAGGTCACCTGTAATCCTAACTGGCACTTCACCTATCCAAAATAGGTCATCATGAATCCTGCTAAGTAGAATATTTATCCATTCAAACTCATAAAACTCATATGCAGTCGCATATTCAACTATAGGATGATTATTCCACTGTGCATACTCATCCATGAAGGTTTTATCAGGTTTTAACATTGTTTCCATGTGTGCTCTTATTCTGTCCAATCCTATTGGTTCTTTCTTACAATATATGTATGCCCTAATGTCTTCAACATGCATAACGCCCATAGGCGTGCTGAAGAATGCCCCTTCTAGGTCATCTAGTGTGGATTTAAATGGATGTCTCTTAAACACATATCTCTTCTTCTCCGCCACATCAAATATAATGGGAGTAGCCATCACTTACTTGTATATCACTTTCCAAATGATCTTTTAAAGACTTCTAAATTGGCGTGATGAACTAGGGTTTTTGCAATTGATCAATTGCACTGCAAATCACTGATGAATTAATCTGCAATCCTTCAAAATCAAATGCTAGGGCTCTTTTGCTCTCCAATCACTCTAAATTCAAATGCAATGAGAGATCTTAAAATTTTTGTGTACTTTAAAGTAGGAATTATGCCATTAATGCTTGCCACGTAAACCGGGTTATCACTAAAAAGTTTCTTTCATTCTGCAAACAATCAGCTTGTGCGCTCTTGCACATAGGTTCTGCTAGTCTCCAAAAGCTTAAGTCCAAAGGCGCATACTCTAAGGGTGAGTATACTGGCCACATAGGGGTCTAGAGCTAAATTAGCTCCCCCTATGACCCTAAGGGCCATTCATCCTGATGTAGAGGGTGCACCCACTGTGGATGCATCCAATAAATTCTCATAAACCTTATCCTTCTTCATCTTTGACCAAATCAAGCTCACATCCTCTGAAGCTTTCACAAACTTGACTTCTCCTTTGGTATCCAATATTGGTTCTTTGGGATTTTTAGGGCTTTCTTGACCTTGCGTCCTTGATCTACAAAACTTTGAGATGTGTCCAACCTTATTACAATAGTGACCAATGACTGGAGGCCTTATATTCCTTGGTGCATTGACATGGGTCACCATTTTACATTGTCTTGTAGAGTGACCATTATAGTTACATATCTGACATGTAATATTCTGAGAACTTCTTACAATTGGCTAATTTTGATTTCTCTGATTGTGCTGAGTCTTGTTTTTTTGACTTGTCTTACAATTCATAGCTCTATTACCAAATTTATTGCATGAATAATAATAACCATTGAAAGGTCTTACCTCTGTACAGTTTCTTGCTATATGTCCGTGCTTGTTACATGCATAACAAGTTCGATCTACTAGCTTGCACTCATTCTTGGATGGTTCAACATGATCTTTAGTCTAAATTCAAGTCTCCTTAGCATCTGAGGTTTCTTCTGGTGCTTTCATTCTTGCTCGCATGTTGTCAATCTGATTTTGTGCTTCATTGTATCCAATGCAGCTAGTATCTCCTTTAACTCTTCTTGCATACAACTGAGATTCTATCAAATCAGAATTGGTGTGCAATTTATTAATGTGATTCTTTGTCACTTTCAATTCAGATTCAAAGCTTTCTTTATTGTTCCTTAGCTCCAAGATTTCCATGTTTGCCTCAATTCTTCATTTAGTTGAAGGTTCTCTTTGATTTGTTCATCATAGACTTCCTGATTGTTGGTCAAATTATCATCTAATTCTTCAATTTGTTCTTTTAGAGATGAATTTTCTTCATTGATCTTTTTGATCATAATCCCTAAATCCCTGGTAGAGAATTCTTTCAAATCTTTTCTTAGCCTTTTGATGACTACTTGAGCATCACTGACTTTTTCTTTAAGTTCTTCAATTTCTTTTTCAGATCTTTCCAGGTCTTCAAGAGAAGCTTCAAGATTTCTTTTCATATGTTTCATTTATGCTTTGTCCATGATCTCCTCAAGTGGTTAAACTTCTTTTCTGAGGACCAGAGCCTTGATACCAATTGTTAGGAATGGGAACACTAAGAGGGGGGGTGAATCAGTTTTCACTATAATTTATCTTTTTACTTAATCTTAAACTAAACTTGAATACTTAAATGAACATCCACATGAACATGAAATATGAAATCAACACATAACACCAATATGGTTATGGGGAAACCCAAATAGGTAAAAACCCCAGTGGGAATTAACACCCACTAATATTCTGTACTAGTGTTTTATGATCCTTGTTAGAAGATCCTTAACCCCGTTAGGAGTTGCTTTATAATATGTTTAGTATAGTAGATCTTGTCAAGGGTTAGACCCTATTAGGAGTCTTTTAAAGTAAACCCTGTTAGGGGTGTGGAATCACTATCCTAGAGCTCACTACTCAAGTGATGAAGGCTACAACCTTCTGATCTCAGATACACACTATATCTGCTGGATGAACTGTCACTGAGACACTGCTTGTCTGATCATTTCCTTTGATGAATTGATGCTTTGACCTCTTGCAAAGCTCTAATACATCTTATCAAATCTTCACATACTTCTACTCTAATTATCTCAACTCTATTACAACTCTTCTATTAATTACAATGGACACATCTTATATTTATATGCGCATATAAAACAAATAACTAGGTCAGCCCTTTAACCAATTACATACAATGCTTCCAATTGAATTGGCTCAAGCGTGTTTACAAAAAAACATAATTACATGTCAAAAACCTAATTACAATAGGTGCATAGCCTTTACATTACAACATAAGAATATAACCGCAAATCAAAATGCCAACAATCGACTACTTACTCTGTTCTTCTCTGGCACACACTGGCTGTGTAACTTCAATTGTCTATAACTTTGTCATACTTGCATATTTGATCATGAACTCATAGAATAAGCATGAATAGACTCTAACCAACTTATCTTCTAGGGTGCATACCATAACTCGGTCGTACACACATGCGCTAATGCTCTGATCTTCATGTACTCTGTACACTGTCTAGTCTTCAACACAGCCAATTTCTGATATTCTCATCAAGTGCACTGACTCCAAAACACTATATGAATTTGTTTCCATAATGAAAACACTATATTAAGTCACATACACTAGTATAGACAAATTTCCAACAACTAATAGTCACCTCATGTCGAAGATCATATCCCTAAAAAATAATCTCTCACAAGTAACTGATGAACTCACTAGGTTGAAGCTGAATCCACCAACCTCTGAGAATCTACACCCTAGGATGGATACCACTCCAAATTTCTATCCTCAAAACTCAAATCTTTAGAACCAAATTAAAATTCCTAATCATAATTCTATGGGAAAAGGATTTTGACAATTGAGATCAAATTGCCCTTGGAATACCTGTCCCAACAATAATAGTATACCCATAGATAATGCATATGTTATTTAAATGTATGATGTAAATTTTATAGGGGTCTACATATGGATTGAATATTATGAGATCATACCACAAAGGGGTATATAATGGTGTAGAAAAAACATTTAAAATAATAATGACATCATTCGACACCATGGTATTAGATTTATATGTACCTAACAATGTTGAAACCGCCAAGCCATCCCACTTTAGAGGATGAGTTCATCTTCCCATTCCAAAGAGAAGGTGACCCCAAATATGTAGAATTATACACATTTTAGAGAAGAAATAAAAACACTTATAATCTGAGAAGAAAAAAAGAACCCCTCATGGATAGGATTCTTCTAGGGTCACATTAATTCTATATGATCCTTGTGTAAGCAATAACCCTGTACTACCAATAGGAGGTGGTTTTGTAGTGTGAAGTGTTATGAATACCCCCATGGTGATTAGAAATCATCTCCCAATTATAGAGAAATATAGTGCAATGGAAGAGTTGAAGAAAAATAAAGCAAACATTTCAATGTAGGACAATTTTACAGAGTTTTCCTTTACAAAGAGAAGCATTATTTAGGTCTCTTGACCATACAAAACCAAGTGCTCTCAAAATTGTACCATGCACCCCAACATCAAATGTTATCACAACCAAGAAATTTCCCATTACATTTAATGATAAATCTAAAGTTCCCTTGATCCTACCAAGTTTACAGATATTTTGGAAGAATTTACACAACTATCTGATAGAGTCAAGAGCTTCTTGTAATGTCATGCCATGTACATTGTGCTAAAATCTTGGGATGGCTCCCCAACTGACCAATACGGTATGATACAATTAGATAAAGTAAAAGTGAAGATGGTGGGGATACTGAAAGATGTTCACATTTAGTTAGTTGTAGATATGATAATCTAGGAATACATAGATATACATGTGGTTAACATACCAAATATATACAAGATATTGCTAAGAAGAGAATAGAGAAAATGTTTGAGAGGTTGGTTCTCCAATGATTTCACATAATTATGGTTTCCTTGAAGAGGCTTGAATAATCATATTAAAATAGATGTAGAACCAAAGCTTAATAACATGGTCACTGATTAGAACATGTATAATAAAATAATGTTCACCCAATCTAATCTGGGGGTGTATAAGTTAGACCATGTATTTGCATTCCTATCTCAGAAAGAAAAGAATCCTAATAACATACCCATGAAATATTTGCAATAATTTTACCTCAATGGAGAAGTTTTTAAGGAGTTCACACAAAAAATGACTAAGAACCTATGACATATGGGAGAAGACATTGATCCAAATATCTTGATGCTACCTGGATATTGTCACCTCCATCACCAAAATCATTCTGAGTTTATGTGTCCTTGTTGCCAAGATTCTCTCTCATGAATACTGATGTAGATATCTTAGGAAGAGGGACTAGGGAGAGTTCAAGTTTTGATGATTTGGGTCAAGCATCATTCATCAAAAGTGAATGTACATCTGATGATGGGTGCTTACCAATTGATTTGTTGCCTCAAGTCTCTATAAGTGATGAGCTTAGAGAAGCACAAATCAAGATAATTCCATCTCCAAGAGAAGATGAGTTTCCTAAAGATAAACTTGAACTAGTCCTAGAGCCAACCTCACTAAAAGGTAAACATAAAATGTAACCTATATTAAAACCTTAAAAAAAAAAATCAAGTGTACAAGCTTCAATTCGATGGTTCTAAATGTAAATAAGGAGTTGGGGCAAGGATTAAATTGATCAACCTGAGAGGTAAATTCTTTTATATTACCTGTACATTATAGTTTTTGTTCACTAAAAACATGGAAGAATATGAAGCATTGGTTTGAGGCCTCCTAATGGCTTATGAAAAGGAAGTCAAAGCACTAAACATGGAGGGTGATTCTTAGCTCATCATTAGGAAAATCCATAGTTAATACTCCTACAATGACAAGAAGTTGAGCACATATCAAAATAAGGCATGGAACCTAATTGAGGATTTCAAATCATTAAATGTCAAATCTATTCAAAGGTGTAAAAATAATGTGGTAAATACTCTTTCCATCTCGGTCATCTCTTTGCATCCTATGGAGAAATCAAACTTGAAGAATTTTTTAGTAGAACGGGTCACTCTCCGTTCCATATTAGATAATATTATCAATTTTCAAGTTTTCTAAGATGATCAACATATATTGGAATCCATCATGTGCAATGATGTGTTTGAAAAGAAGGTCATATGTAAATAATTCCTAGAGCCTGAAGGGTTTGGAAATGAAGGGATCCTCAATCTGAAGACAAATTCTATTCCCAAAGGCATGGTTACTCTAGAAAGGATCTTTTACATGGATGAATCTAATACATGGATAAAGACACCACCTCCCATAAATGGTGATGAAAGTGAAGTTCGTAATCTTGGTATTTTAGAAGATCACCAGGAAGTTCTTATTGACAAGGTGGGTACAAATCAAGAGAAGGAATGCATTGTATAGCTTCTTAAAGATTACCAGGATGTCATATCATAGAGTTATGAAGAGTTGATAACTTATGATACCTCAATAATTATGCATACTATTCCATTGAATCCTAGTTCCAAACCATTGTGGTAGAGGCAGTGAATGGTCTATACTTTGATTGAGTCATTGATACAAAAATAAGTTCAGAAGTTGTTGGATGCTAAGATCATTTTCTCAGTGAGACTTTCTACATGGGTAGCCAATCTAGTTCTGGTAAGAAATAAAAATGGTGAGATTAAACTGTATGTTGATTTTATAAATTTTAATAGGCTTCCAAAAAAGATTACTATCCCCTTCCCATGCTAATCAAAGTCCTATAGATCATCAATAGTTCACATATGATGTCCTTTCTAAATGGATACTTAGGGTATAATCAATTGTTGTTCTAGGAGGAAGACCAAATTAATACTACCTTTAAAACTAAGTGGGGTACAAATGCCATTTAGGTTGATCAATATTGGTGCAACATTTCAATGCACGATGGCCATAATTTTCAAGGAGCTCTTAGATAAATGCATCATAATTTATATGGATTATTTGGCTATTTTTTCCAAGAATTGTACTGACCATGTGGGTGATTTATGTAAAGTGATACAAAGATGTAGGAAGTTTTGTATTTCCCTTAACCCTAAGAAATGTATATTTGAGGTTACTGAAGGGAAGTTATTGGGTCAAGTGATTTCTTATGCTGATATAGCAATTAACTCAACCTGAGTGGATGTTGATTGGAAAGATTAGGTACTAAGAATTGGGGGGGGGGGGGGGGGTGAATCAGTACTCATAAATTTTTATCAATTCAAACTTTTAATCTTAAGCATATAATTTATTTTCTTGTTTACCGATAGTCTTTTTAGTATTAATGATATGCTATAATTGAAATAACATAGAGTAAATAAAAATAAATCATCAAATGATTCACACACCCATAACAAAAATATTTTTGGTATCATAGAAACCCTTGGTAAAAGGGAAAAAATGCGGTGAGGATGATACCCACAACTCTTCACTGCAACTAAAAAGAGTTTGTAGGTTAAGGATACAAAGTGCAAATTTCTTAGTGACTCATCTGGTAAGGTGCGACTAATATATGATTAAGTGTACCTAAATTATTCCTAAGACTACTCTACTAGGAGATTTTATCCTGCCTATGTGACATTCACCATGTTAAAGGATTTACAATGAGTTCCTAAAATAGAACTTCTAAGTCATGTTAAAGACTACCCGGTTAAGGGATTTAACAATCTTGTCACTAAATTGTTAGGAATAAATTCAACAAGAAATTTGACCTATCTATGCTTTCCTCCAAAGCTTGTCAGTTCCCTTATGTTCATTGTCTCTGTCTTCCAACTCTTTTTTGTTTTCACTACTTATTCTACGCCTGTATATCTTTTTTTGCTCTCACTCTTTTCTCTCTTGATCCTTTGAATCTTTATATGTTTCTGTCCATTGAACCACATAATCATGACTTTAGATCTTAGGGTTCCTTCATCTTGATTGTTTCTATAAAATATTTTTCTCTTTTCCTCTGTCAGCTATAATACCTATTTTCCTTTATCCGATAACTATCAACTTCTGATAACTAACTCTGATATCTACTATAGTGTGCTAATAGTATAACTATGATAGTTTGACATTAATGACAAAATGTACCTTTAGATTTCCAACAATGGAGGCCATCTTGAAATTGACCCCACCCAATAGTAAAAAGGAACTTGAATCTTTCTTTGGAGAGATCAATTTTGTCAAGAAGTACATCAGTGGATTTGTAGAGATTGTGCACCCACTCAATAACATGTTGAAGAAAGATGCTAAGACTGAATGGACCTCTATGGCTAATAAATATTTTAAGGAAATCAAATATTCAATTGCTAGCACCTTGATACTAGCTAGTACATATTACACTTGACCTTTCAAGGTATACTCATCCGTGTCTAAAAATTATTGTGTTGGAATTTTGCAACAAAAAGGAGAAGATGAAGTAGAAAACTAATTTATTTTATGAGGTTTCTATTGAAGAATGCTAAAGTAAGGCACCCAAACTTTGACAAATAATCTTTTTCCCTTGTGAAAGCAATAAAGAAGTTTTGACAATATGTCATGAGAAGAAAATTTATAGTTGTGGTTCCTGATCCATATGTGAAATTATTATTGATTTAGAATGAGTTGGGAGAACAAAGAGGGAAATGGATGATGACCCTTTAGGATTTTGATCTAGAAATCCAAGTGATGAAATTTATTTAGGGGTATGGGTTAACAAAGATGATGGTGTAATTTGGTGGTCTCATTTGTCAACATTATACTCACTAAGGGGTGATCAGTTGTATATGCCATTAGGATGTGGTCTATTACTTATTGCAAAATAAGTGCCCCAAAGGTATTAATAGTTCTTATATAAGAGCACTAAAAATGAAAAGAAACTTGTATGCATTGAAAAAATGGAATCTCTATAAACGTAACCATGGACTGTATTTCAGATGTTTGAATAGGGATGAATCTAAGCAAGTTCTAATAGACTTCCATGATAAATACGACAAGGGACATGGATCTACTGGGGAAACTACACATCAAATTCTAAGGTTAGGATATTATTGGCCAACATTATTCAAGAATTTTAATGAGTATGTTCATGCCTACCATGTTTTCCAGAAAAGCACAACATGATAGATGAATCTTGCAATGCCTCCCCAACCAATCTATGAGGTATGTCTATTCACTCCATGGGCACTTGACTTTATTGGAATGATTAATCCCACATCATCTATAGGGAGCTAGCATATCCTGACAACAATTGATTATTGCAAGCAAATGATGGATATCCAAGTGTGTAGGTGTTGGAAATCTATTATGGGGAAGTGAGATACTGAGAGGGGGGTGAATCATATATCTACTATTTACTCCATTTTGACATAAATTTAATTTCATAACATAAAAATCAAATTCAATACTAAAATAGATCTAACATTCTAATCTTCATCCATGAAATTAAAACATAACACAAAGATTTTGGTTACCTAGAAACCCTTGAAAGGTAAAATTGGGGTGGGGATGACACCCACAAATCTTCACTACTGTAGTATTAAAGTTTTCCTATTAGGGCTATATAGTTTTGATCATAAACTAATGATCTACCTTGTGAGGGGTCTGCCCTTCTGAGAGCTTAAAGACTTATACAATCTACCTTAATAAAAGTATTTAAACTTACAACAAAGTAAGCACTTGGTTAAGAGATTTACTTAGGCCTATTAGGACCACTCTTTTAAGAGATTTTCCCTGATTCACCTGTTAGAATGTCTTAGTACCCAATCCTTCAGTTTTGTATCATCAGAAAATGGAAGCACTTCCATTTAGGACTGGTTTAGCCATCCAAGTAAGTGGTTTGGGGTCATGTCAAACACCTTGAATGGGTCTTTGACTTGGATCTAGCTTTTTCCCCTATCCTTCCCTATTTTACACTTCTTTCCTACTTGTTTCTAGAATCTCGCTCTAAGATTTTGAGGTTCTTGACCTCAGGGTCAAGGTTAACCTTCTAGGTCAAGGTCCAAATTTCAAATTCTGAATATTTTTGGATGTCGGGGTTCGGAAAGAATTATTTCCCACTTTTGGGTCGATTGTTTCAGGCTTCAAAATGGTAAACTCTCAAAAGCTATTTAATTTAGGTCCAATCCTAGGGGTATGAGCCTAGTGGGAATTTATTTCTCATATGTTAGCCACTCTAGAAGTTTGTGCCTTAGACTAGTATATAAGGAAGCCTTCTCTCATTTTCACAACAACAAGTGAGAATCAATCATCAATCAATCATAATCAAGCAAGCATGAAGGAGAAATGAAGAAATCATCTATTTTCAAGCATTCAAGCATTCAAGATTCAATTCATGAAGGAGATCCATTAGTAGCCATTGAAGGATTCAAGCTCTATGAAGCCCTCTTGTTGAAGATTTCTCCATCCATATCCATTCAAGCTTCTTACTATTCCAAGATCCATTCAAGATTGGTATTGAAGATCTAAATGCAATTGATTTGAGACATCCTACAATTCTACATCCATTTGGAGCATCCATACTTGTGGATTTAAGGATTTGAATCATGTATAAGGGTTTCAACATAAGCAAGGTGAATTGTTCTATTTACTTTGTTTATTACTACAATTTTAATTCTATTTCAAGGTTAACTCCAAAACTAGGGTTTGACCAAGGCAAGCCCCCCATCCAAACAAAAAAACCATTTTTCTTGTAGGTGTAGGTGCGAAACAATGAATTATAGAGCAGATATGGATACCCTTTTTGGCAAACTTTTGGGATCCGTGAACATAATTTTTGTCAGAGCAGTGCAGGTGAAGGTCGACATAAAGGGGTCAAGGTCGACCTATATTTGGGTCAAGGTTAACTTGGTTTAGAAAAGAAAAAGATTTATGGGTTTTCTCCGTCTTTGTGTTTCTGTTCCAAATCTGGTTGGAGAATTTCCAAAAGCTCAGTACAGACACCATAAAACAATAATTTCCAAATCTTTTATACTTGAGTTTAGTATTTTTCTTCAATTCATTTCAATTAAGATTTTAATATTCTCTTCCAAAATGGAATGTAAGGTTTTCCTCTTTCTTCTTATTACTAATCGATTGATTCATTTATGCATTGACCATTTTCTTGTGGTTAATCAATGTGGATCTTTCCTTTGGGAATTTGGGATTAAAAAGAGAATCTTACCTTCCCCAACTCCTCTATACATAAAGATTATTTTCTATACTTAAAGGACATTTTATTTTCTTTACATTTTGGTGAACCTGCTTACGACAACTTTTTCTTTTGTGGTGTTAGATTTATATTTCATATTAGATCTTGCATGTATATTAGATTAGCCTTCTTTTATGTGCTTGCATTTACATTTCAAAAATAAAACAAAAAAATCATATAAAGAAAAAATACAAAAACATTTATTTGTTCATGCCTTGTTTTTTCCTAATTTAGTTCATTTGTATTGCATTGGTATATGAGCTTTACTACCTCTAGTCCTACTTATAATATCCTAGTTAGAAGAAGTCACAGACTTATGGGTTCCCTTGATCCTGAGTCTTCCTCTCCTTTCCTTAGGATCCTAGATGACAATTTGATCACTCATGATTCCTACTATGGAGCATAACTCTTCTCACTCATCTCATGATAAGGATGATGCTTTAAGATTTCCTCCTAAACAAGTCCAAAAACTTTCAACTGAACTTTTGATAAAATGGGAAATTGGCTTATTTAAGAAAACCATAATCAAGATTCTATTCAAGCTATAGAGGCTCTTAAGAAAGTTCTTTAGGATAGTGATCAAGGTGTGAATCTCTTGCGTGATATCACTCATCTTTTGTATTTAAATGTCAAACCTTTAGCTCAGGAAGCTCAAGATCTAGGATTCACTCCTCCTGTCACTAGTGTGGAACCTTCTTTCATTCCTTTACCTACCATTCCTACTTATACTCCTCCTTTAGCAACTACATCTATTCCATCTCTTCCTATGAGTGTTCCATCACTGTCTCTACCTACCTCACAACCTTCTTACCATAGTTTTCCTTGTACCTATACCAACCCTCTTCCAACAATGGTTCCAAGTGTTCCACTGGTTGTGTCTTCCATTCCTGCTACTTCCTACACTTTCCCTAGTATTTCTAATGTTTCTATGCCTCCTATTTCTTCTAATGATTCCATAATCATTATTCTAGCTCAAACTATGTCCTCTTTACAATAAAAACTTGCATCCTTAACACAATCCAAGTTTAGTATTCCTATATGTGACATGGGT
>BSBK01000477.1:2872500-3039587 GCA_027943335.1 Chamaecyparis obtusa
GAGTGAGATTTGTATCAAGTTTTTCATTTCTATGTATAGGCGAATGCAATAATTGCTTACACAAGCATTGCAGTGAGATGGGACACATACCATGTTGGAACAACCAAGATAAACTTGCAAAACAAAAAAGTCTCCACAAAAAGCAATGTGCAATATGAGAACAATCATAATTATCTAGTAGAAAATGTACGAAGGAGCCTTGTTTATAAAGGCAACCAAGTAGAGTTGGGAAGGTAAGACTGAAACTCTAACTACTCCTCCAAGTATGCAACAAGTAAAGGACTCTATGAACAAGTGTTGGGACACTTGGTGAATCTACATGAGGTGAGACAAAAATCTAGCTAACCTCTAAGTGAGCTAAAGCATGGTGTAAATAGGACTTAACTATGTAGGCTAAAAGAAAACTAGTTAGACAAAATCTATTTTCACACTAACACTACCCCATAAGTGATATTGAGGGTGTAAGCTAATCACTAACAAGATGAGTCTCGGCAACATGGCCTAATAAGGTACTCATGTACAAATGAAGATCTCTCGTAAAAAGAGAAAAGGAGAAAACCTTGTGGGAACAAAAATCCCCTATAAAAGAGAAAAAGAGAAGGATAAGACCTACACAGATGTCCATGTGAAAATGAACATGATGATAAAGAATTCCTAAAGCATGTCAATAACCGTAAACTTTGTCGAACGATGAACTAGTGTGCAATGACCTCCATATTATTAAACTAACATAATCCATAAAATACACATTATTAATCATTAATTAAAGAAAATATACAATATAATAGAAACATGAAATTACATTTTGACAAAAATTGAGTCATGAGCTAATAACAAGGCAAAACATAACGAAACAATTCCTTCACATCAGGCCACAAGGTCAACTACACACAGTACAAAAGTAAAAATAATGAAGACAACCCTGACAGGAACTCCCAACATTTATCTCCCTCAAGCACACCGTAGGTGAGAAAAATGTTAGAGCACTTTTCCACCCAATTACAAAGCTTTTTGCTTCCCCAAAATTCTTCCTAACATGAAGAACACCCAACCCTGCACAAGGATACCCAACAATCCAATTTTGACAGGAGTGATAGAATCTCTATACCATAACTCTCTTTTGCTGTTGCAATCTCTATAACATCATTCTCCATCATCTTCTAATAGACATTCCTTGGCTTCAAGTTCATCAATTTCTCCATATTCATCCTCTTCCTCTTCTTCAAAGTCACATGCATGACACTATGCTATATCTTCTTTCTTTCTTGCATTCAAAACATCATTAGAATGATAAAAATCACTATTACCTCTTCTCTCCTCTAATTTTCTTGTTTTCAACTTTGATGCTATTTCATTCACTTGCTGCTTCAACTTTATAAATTCTTCTCTCATTTCATCTCTCAATTTCCTCTCTTCTCTCAAGAACAGGAATCCTTAGAATACATCCAATGACAAATGTCATTTTCTTCTTCCTCTTTTCCATATTCAACTTCTAAAATCCTAAACACAACCAAGTCCTAGTGCAAACTACCTCACATGCAACAATCTGTTTACACACTCAAGAACTCCCACTTTGCAACTTCTCTACGTAGCTCTTCTTGTAGCTTGCTCATACATTTGCAATAAACTCAAATACATCTATCCTTTACCCAACAAAGATTTCTGGAAGACACACACCTCACTTCATCTACCCACTCTCTCTTAGTGTCGGAACTATGTGCACCTTCTACCCAACCTCAATCTCTATTGGAGGGCAATCAACATACTCATAACAATTTCATCAAACCCAAAGTCATGTTGTAAATTGTCTCACATTCAACAATCTAACTACACACTTAAGATCTCTGACTTTGATACCACTGACGAACGACCACACACCCTTACACACTCAAAACATGCTCTGATACCACTTCATAAAGGGCTACTCCACCCTTACACACTCAATACATGCTCTGATACCACTTGATGAAGGGCTACGATCCCTTAAAAACTCGACACAAACAAAATAGAGAAAAAGAGAGAAATGCTTCACAAAGCATAGATTGATAATGCCTGAAGATGCTTACAAATGCTTGAGGATGAGATTACAAAGCTCATATGCCTTGCTTATATAAGCAAGAGTTGAGGAGGTACGTATAACCACCTTTGATACACTAATTAAATGGATGATGCAAATTAATAAATGCCTAAAGCAAATATTAAATAATGAGCTACCACCTATCTTCTAAAATGCCACCTAATATGATCCTACAAACATTTATTAAATGATAAGTACAAAAAGAAACTTTATGATTTTTTATTTTTTATTTAAAAAAGCACCTTATTTGCTTTTCCCTATTTTTTTGAATCCCCTATTTTTTTGGGAATATTTTTTCCCTATTTTATCAAATCCCCATTTTTTTTGGAATGTTATATCCCCTAATTTTTCAGGAATGTTTTTTCTTTTTCTTTTTTTTGGATGATGCAAGATTGCTCTTACACCCTGTTGATGTGAGTTTTGTTCTACTACAACAGACAGAATCGAATAAGGATGCTCATATGCTAAACAATGTAGATGAATTGTAAGATCAAATGAGACAACCTCAAGGTTCCTTCTTAATTGTGGACTTCACTCAATTTTGTGATGTGATATGTTGGTTATCACAAAGGAACTTACGCTATTCAATCAGTGGATATCAACTTGATTTTTACAACTTCAAACACTTCCAACCAAATAAACTTCAAAGAGATAAAAGCTATCTAACTCTAAGAATGTAGGACGATGTTGATGATAAGGTGAACCTCTAACCAATCCTTGCTTTGCCATATCAACTAGGCATAGGAGGGTGCTTTCTTCTATGGATGCAAAAATGATTTCCACATTGTCATTGCTCATCCAAATACCCTATGAAGGCACAATCTAAATGAACATCTCCAATGAAGTTAAACGCTTGCAATTTAGGCCCAGACTAACCTTACACCTTTACTTACAATCAGCAAGTAACAAAAGGTATGGACACTAGCTTCACCATTAATCACCATTCAACAATACCTCACATTCATCTACCTCTACTCCTACTTAACATGAAATGAAATCCTAAATGAGGAATTGAAGAAACCATGCAACACTCCAAAGCAACATTAAGTAGTCCGCCATGAAGACCAATCATCAATTACTTTGATAGCATTATGGAAACAATTTCATCAAGTCCCCTCTCCTACTATATTCCTACTAGCTTCTTCTCTAATCTTAATGTCTAACTGTTACAAATGAGAAGGCCTTGGCCTTTCATAGTTGCTCAATTACAATGAAGGGACAAGATCAAGGGCCAAGATTTATCCATTATAAACCCTAATTAGAGTTGCCACCTAATCATCCAATTACATGAAGGCACCACCCTATGGGCCGATAAGAAAATTACAATGCTCTTGAGAGCCAATGAGAAAATTGTACACTTGGCATAATATGATTGAATGTGCTTGTAACTGGAGTTTTCTAATTGGTAGAAGACAAGTGGGTGCCACCTCAGCACCCTTATCTTGCAGACTTTGATCAATCCTTTGGTGAAGAGAAAATATATCTTGATACTCAACATTGCCAAGTCTTCAATTGTGACGGAAAATTCCCAAATTGCTTCATCTCCTCCAATGATCTTGTAATGTCCCCGTCATTAAATGAATAATAAAATTATTGTATTTGGGTCCCAATCGATTTAGTTTATCTTGGGCCCATTTTTATTTGTTAGCGTAGGTGTAGTTGTCGCTGTCGGCTCTTTTGTGCACTCTCGGGAGTTTTCCCAACGAGTATTTATGCTTGACGTGTAGGTTGGATTTTATATGTTGAGATTTGATATTTTATTTATATTTGCGAATTCCTATTGGGATTCTGTTGGCTGCCATTTCAGAGGTGAAAGACCCTCCCTATTTGGTATTTGCAGTTTCCGTGGGAATTCAACCCTCACCCTATTCTGTTTGTTCTACTGTATCGGATCTAACGAATCCGAAGTATTTTCATTTATATCAATAAAAATGCTTTGCAAATATATTGGCTTACGTCTGGGTATTTATATTATTTCACAAACATTTGGCATCATCGTACGGCCACCAGGCAATCACCATATGGCCACCCGACATCACCGTACGGGCACCAAGCATCATCGTACAACCACCAGGCAATCATCATACAACCACCAGGCAATCATCGTACAGCCACCGAGCAATCATCGTACGGCCACCACGCATCATCATACGGCCACCAGGCCATCACCATACAACTACCATGCATCACCGTACGGCCACCAAACCATCACTGTACGGCCACTAGGCAATCACTGTACGGCCACCAAGCATCACCATACGGCCACCCTACTTCACCCTACGACCTCCCTGCACCTCGCCTACTCCTTTGTACGGACTCCGAAAGGCTGTGAAGAGGTAGCATGACAATCTTTCTTTCTAGGAGTGTGGTCGGGAACATTACAGTGGTATCAGAGCTAGTGATTCTGCCAACTTGTGGGTATTGAATGAGAGTTTATTCAAGGAAAAGGAGGAGATATCACTCAGTCAGAGGAATGGCGGACCAAGATCTTGCCGCTGAAGTCATGACTCTCCTGAGAGCTCACTAGGAACCAGGCACAGATAAATGACACTCAGCACCTCATGGAAGAGACACTACGAAAATTGGCTGAAGGCAAGATATATGCTGAACAAAGTGACAATTTTGTCTCAGGAAGGGCAAATCCCCAAACCGTACGCTCTCGACCGTCAATGCCAACTTTCCCTCCACGGGCAGAAGAACAGCGTAGAGAGCAACCAACTTTCCAGGAAATACAAGATCAACTTCGAGAAGATTGGAGGAATGCAAATATGGAAGGAGATATATCCTACAAAGATTATGATGAGCTGAGAATGAGATACTCGGGCAGAAACAAGCATGGCTATTATAATGACGATCTCAGACTGAAGATGGGCAAAGTTAATCTATCATCCTTTGATGGGTCTAGATCCATCACAGTTCGTGCATGGGTGCAAAAAGCAGACACATACTTCTAGCTCAACCCTATGCCGGAGGATGAGGCCATCAAATTTGCCGAGATGCATCTGGAAGGAATAGCCCACGAATGGTGGCATCATGGCATGGTTACTCTCGGCCACGATCAAATTAATTACTACGCTGAATTCACTGAGAGACTGATAGATCGTTTTGATGGAAGGGATCCGGAATTGAATTTCAAAGAATTGGCTCAGCTAAAGCAATCCGACAGTGTCGATGGTTACATAACAGAATTCCAAAGAATGTCTGTCTTGGTAATAGATATTTCAAAAAGACGATTGAGGGTACTGTTTATGGATGGACTGGCGGAACCCTTGAAGGGCTGGGTGAAGGGATTCAACCCCATCACACTTACGGATTCAATTAAGAAGGCACGCGGCATGGCAACATCCTCTTCTTCTTCCACCAAATATTACTCACAGTCCAAACCACCTCTCACTCCAACGGAAAAAGACAGCAGACCCCCACCTAGGAAACCCCCGTTGGATGAGACAACTAGACAAGAACTCAGAACGAAGAAACGTTGTTTCAACTATAAGGAACCATGGGTACTGGGACATCGATGCCTTGGCAAAGGAAAAATCCATTGCATTGAGGTTTTGTCCGACGGCGAGGAGGAACAGGCACTGAAAGCCGAACAAGATCAACAGAAAGCTTCTAGGGAGGTAAATATCAATTGCGCTGAAAGAATACCCACACTCTTGAAGAGAGGAGGCACCATTGCCACTCTGGCGGGAACTCCAAGGTGCACTGTATGCCGGGTCCAGGGTACCCTCCAAGGGCAACGGGTCGTGGTCATGCTTGACAGCGGAGCCACACTCAACTTCATTAACTCATCGCTAGTGAGTCGGCGGAGTTTATGTACGAAGGCACACCAGGGATTTGACATCAAGGTGGCGGGAGGAAACCTGTGAAAATGCACCCATCTGGGCCTGCAACTGAGCATCACCATGGGGAACCACACAGTGACGGATGATTTCTTCGTGGTCGATCTGGATGACATGGAAGTCATCCTGGGCATTCAGTGGATGGAAACATTGGACGAATACACACAGAGCTTCAAACGAATGGAGTTCTCCTTCGAGGTGAATGGCAAAAAGATTGTGCTGAGAGGGATGTCGAATGGAGGACCAAAGGAAGTTTCAACTCAACAGATGTGATGAAGCCCTAAATTTTACTAAAAATTAGGGTCTCCATTTGACAAATAATGTTTAGAGACTTGATGAAGTATTTCCATTGATGTTATAACGAAGAATATTAAGAAGTTAGTGAACAGAAATAAAAATAGTAAGTTCAAATTGGAGCAGCGAAATACAACTCAAGTTAGCAATGAAGATAGGAGTATGGTGATACACTCATCCAATATATACAATGATAATCGGTCCCAATGATACTCGATGATTATTCAAATACTCCTAAGTATTCAATGTTAAAAAACAAGTCTGTAGATGGATATTATTTTTTGTGTGTTTTGCATCAGACAATTCGAAGTATTCAATGTGCTAGGCCTGGAAGTACCTGTGCATTCATGAGAAGAGGAACGAGCCTAAGTATGACATGTGCAAAGATTAAAAAACTTCTGTGGCAGTAGTAACTACGATGACTTCCAATAATAACAAGGATGTCTTTCAATGTTTAAAATATGCCGCAAATAATTAGAACATTATTGCGTAGACCATGTGCTGTCAGGAGTGTTAAAGCAATGAGCATCTATGGAACCATGAGGAGGGTCTGATGTTTGCAGCACGCAAATCTTCATATCGAAGGTCACAGTGGCAACAATTGGCTCCATTTCTGGCGACAATGATAAACAAGCGGAAGTGCAATCTCTCGAAGCCCGCTTAAGAAGACAACTAGTGACGTCAAACAATATTCAAGATTAAAATATTTAGTGTTGTCACGCATATACGAGCAGAGAATGGTTCTGTAATATTCGAAAGGCATGAAGACAAATATTAAGAGAAAACGGCAAGTTTATTATTAGTCAATTTAAGAAACAAAGGCAGTGGTGATAACTTAGGCAATTGTTTATAATCCTCGATATTAATAATAAAAGAAGCAGAGGATTAATTAAAATGTGAAGCCTGATAAAGTCATCATTATAAAGAATTTAAAATATAAAACAAGTCTAAGTTATGATTATCGTGAAAGGGGATTACTTAAATGAAAAGATGCGATAAGGTTATAAGAGATGTCTCTTTTACCAAAAGACATAGCTCTTTGAAATTAAAAGATATATATAGACAAGTATTTGTTAAAAGGAAGGGAGAGACATTCGAAGATAGAAACATTTTTATATATTTGTATGGAGGGATAAGGAGCATAACATGATTTTGTAAATTTAAATTTATTTTATTTTAATAATAAAATAAAACATCCTTTGTTATTTATTAAAGGCATAGAGAATTAAATTATTGATGAACCGTCCTTTATAATTATTATTTTTTGAATATTGTGTGCAATTTAAATATCGGATAAGTGGATACGGTCAGATAGCATCCTAAATTCAATCTGGAGTAATTTAGGATTGCGTAAATATTTGATTTGTCGCGTCTTGATTATTTAATTGATTAGCAATATAGAATGCATTAAACATTATAAAGTTGTACGTAAACCTTCATTGAAGTTGACTCTATTGCCCGAATAAGTAGAGGCACTAGTCTTATTATTGTTGAAATATTGGGCTTATATATGAAATCAGAAAATCTATCAAATCCTTCCTATAAACCTTAATAAATCATTACACAACATTTTAATTAAAACATTCAGCATTCAACCTTATTTTGATCGAGTTCAAGGGTTTTTTGCCAACCGAGGAACTCACTAGCTTAAATTCGCTATAGAAGAGCTTCGAACCAGGTGATCAAGTTTGAAGTAAAGGTTTACCCGCCTAGGTGTAGCGAAGCCTAAAGTGCAGGGGAGTTTGAAGTATTCCCGTTCGTTGGCCAGAATTGATTTGGAATTCTATTGGAGAATTGGCAAGCTCTTGGATTTCCAATCTGCGGTTTTGGGAACCAACAGGATGGAAGCAATCTTCAGACGCGACGACGTGGTCTAGGCCGCACACTGTTTTTCCTCAACAAAACCTATACGGGGAGAAAGAACTTACCACCAAGACGAAGAGCTTCGAACGGTTTTGGATAGACATCACCAAGTCTTCACCAACATACCACCACATCGGGGGTTTGAACACACCATTGAGATGGAGACGGGCGCCAAACCGGTTATCACTGTGCCATACCACCACCCTAAGAGGTTAAAAGATGAGATTGAAAAAACAATATAGGAACTTCTTGACAAAGCTTGGATCAGGCCCAATTCCAGTCCTTTTGCATTATCAATAGTACTGGTTAAAAAGAAAGATGGAACGTTGCGAATGTGTGTAGACTACCGCACACTGAACAAAAAGACCATCAAGAACAAGTACCCAATTCCAAGGATCAATGAATTGCTGGATGAGTTACACGGCGCCGTCTATTTCTCCAAAATAGACCTTCGTTCAAGGTACCACCAAATCCGCATGAGGGAGCAAGATGTGGAGAAAACAGCATTCCATTGCCATTATGGGAATTACAAATTTTTGGTCATGCCATTTGGATTGACCAACGCTCCAGCTACATTTCAATCTTGCATGAATCACATTTTTAACAAACAGCTACGTAAGTTCCTGTTGGTTTTCTTCAATGATATACTGATCTACAGCAAGACATGGGAGGAACACTTAAGGCATCTGGAACAAGTGCTCGGAATTATGAAGTCGCATCTTTTGTTCGCCAAAAGATCCAAATGTGAATTCGGGATGACAGAGATATTATATTTGGGGCACATTGTCAGAAGTCGAGGAGTTCATGTACATCAAGAGAAGATTCAGGCTATCTTGGATTGGCCACCTCTGAAAACTCTTTCGGAACTACGTGGATTCTTTGGATTGTGTAGTTACTATAGACGGTTCGTGAAGGGGTTCTCACAGCTTAGCGCGCCACTCACCAATCTGACAAAGGGGTCTTTTCAGTGGAATGAACGGACACATCAGACTTTTGAGAAACTCAAGGAGACTATGAATTCTTGCCCGGTCCTTGCACTACCAAATTTCACTCGACCTTTCATCCTGGAGTGCAATGCCTCCGGAGAGGGTATCGAGGCCGTACTGATGCAAGACTGCCACCCAATTGCTTTCGAAAGTCGGAAGCTCTCAGGGGCCAAAAAGTTGTATTCCATATACGACAAAGAAATGCTTGCCATCATGCATGCCTTGACAAAATTTCGGCAGTACCTTGTCGGAACCAAGTTCGTCGTCTGTACAGATCACAACCTCAGACATTTTCTGGAACAGCGGGAATTGAATGAGCGACAACAGAAATGGGTAAGTAAAGTACAAGCTTTCGAATTTGACATTGAGTATGTAAAAGGAAAAAATAATGTAGTGGTTGACGCTTTGTCAACAAAGCCGGCCATATGTTCCTTATTTCGTTTATTGAGTAACTAGTTGAGACTCCAAAATTTCGAGAGGGACCATTTGGAGTCACTATGGCTACTCTCATCCGAGGTTCTCACGGCATTCAACATTTGGCGGGAGCAACTTTAGATACTTTGACTACAATGCTTCTTCACAAAGATTTTGTGGTTGGGTTTGCAGAGGGGGTTTCTAGAGGCCCTACCCAATCAGTTATTCGGGGTCAGAGATTGGAGCCATCTTTTGATTCTCGAGTTGTTAGTGATGAGCCATTGACTGAGATTGGAGCCTTTTACCGTAACTATACAGTGAGGAGTGTTCATCTTTTTTCTTTTGATCCACATTTGGAGGACTTGGTGATGCATCGGTGTGGATTGACTCTGGGGTTATACCATCAATTGTAGTATGGGTATTCACCATCTTCAATAGATGCAATTAGTAGTTACAAGTTGGTAGGGGACTACTTGCAACCTCAGCACATCTATAGCAATATAGCAGAGAATGGATATCGTGGTTGTGATACAGACACCCTTGGGATTTCTTATCTCCATAGTACGGTTGGATTTCACACCCATGGGGGATTGATAGACTGTAGAGGGAGGTTTGTTATAGTTGATGCTTACAGATATTCTCACCTCCTTATGATCAATGGATGTGAGTTTTGTTTATACTGGGATCTAGGCGGTGGCAGGGTTAGCACTGCAAGTTGGATGGGTCCCATTGGGTTGCTTCACCATCTGCAGCATGGGGACGTTGTGATCAGATTAGCGCAACAGAAGTCTAAGATTGTTCTTCTTGGCAGTCATCTATTCAGCATTTGGGATCTAGATATATTTGGTTGAACACTCTTCAATGTGTTGTGGAGGCCTACGCATGCATCAGGGTTCCACTTTGGGTCCACTAAGGAGTATTGCAGTGAGTACATGGTGTGGATTACTTACAATTTCACTTTCGATTTTCATGTACATGAGTTGTTTCAGGTGCACAGTTTACGTGCACAAAGATTGGACAAATTGGTTGTTTATTTTTATGCAGTTGTGGTTATGTTGGTACTACAGGAGTGGTGTTTCAGTGTGGGACATTTCTCAATCTACCTTTGGATTTCCAGTTTAGTGGAGTTTCTTTGCAGTCATGATTGTTAGTAATTCAAGTTGTCATTAGTGTACATCCACAAACACTATGCACCGGTAAGGGGTCACCGGTCACTCACAACACTTAGAAGACACCGGTAGACAAGCAACACAACGTATGCACCAGTAGATAATACTCACCGGTAGTGTAATGTCCCCATTTTTAATAAAATTATTGTATTTGGGTTCCAATCGATTTAGTTTATCTCGGGCCTATTTTTATTTTGTTGGCGTAGGTGTAGTTGTCGCCGTCGGCTCTTTTGTGCACTCTCGGGAGTTTTCCCGACGGGTATTTATGCTCGGCGTGTATTTTGGATTTGATATGTTGAGTTTTGTATTTGATTTGTATTTGTGAATTCCTGTTGGGATTCTGCTGTTCACCATTTCGGAGGTGAAAGACCCTCCCTACTTGGTTTTGTGCAGTTCCGGTGGGAATCAACCCTCACCCTACTCTACCTGTTCTCTGGTTCTAGGTATTTGGCAAATTGAAGCAATTATTATTCATATTTCATCTGGCAAGTATTGTTGCGTAGTAATAATATAGTCTAGAATATATTGTGGATTACTGTACGCCTCCCTTCCTCGGTCCATTTCCAACTTCATCTGTGCCATCTCCATTACACAGCCTCATCACACCATACGGGAGACAGATCCGCGCCAGATCAGACCCACGCCAGATCCGCACCAAATCAGATCCGCGCCACTGTACGGCACCCTTGGTAGATTGGGTGTACACCGTACCTGTTCACTCCATTCGTACGGTCTCAGAAATGTGTCAGTTTGGTTCGGGACATTACAGTGGTATCAGAGCTGGTGATCTTGCCAGCTTGTTGGGATGATTGAGAGATTTTGAAATTTGGATCACACTATGGCGCCCAGCAGTGACGGACAGTGGTGGTTGAAAGCACTACAAAGGATTAGCAAAGAGCTCAGCGAGGGTATTGATCTTCCATTAGATATATTGGAAGTATGTTTGTGTAAGGTTGACCAATTACCTTCAAGATTTATACAAAGGATCCTTTCTCCAATTAAGGATGCCTTAAGTCAACCCAAGCTTTTGAGACACCATGACAAGGAAATGAAGTTGGCAGCTTTAGCATGTCTTAGTGAGATTTTGAGAATCTGGGCTCCTAGAGAACCGTATAATGACAACACCATGAGAGAGATATTGCATTTGATCATTGACAGCTTTCAAAGTCTTGATGACTTCAATGGTGACCCTTTTGGTAGGAGATCTACAATATTGGAGAATTGTGCCAATGTCAAAGTAAGTAACCTCCTCTTAGATCTGGAGTTGCAAGATTTGATCCATGATATGTTTCATCACTTCTTGGTCACAATCAAGGAATGTCATGATAGTAGGGTTTCAGTTGCTATGGAGAGCCTTATGATTTCGTGCATCAAAGAGATGGATGAAATATCCCAACCTATCATATCTATGTTGTGGGTTGTTCGTAGTCTTGAATGTGTTCTGTCTATGGCAACATGTAGATTGGTCAGTAATGTTTTCCAACATTGTGAAGAAAAACTAATATCTCATTTGCACAAGTGGGAGAAATTTGATGACGGCGATAAAGGTGATGCTTTACACGAGGCCCTGTCTGTTACCGAGGCTCTATCCACCATCGAAGCTCTGTCTGTCGTCGAGGCCCTGTTTGCTGCCGAAACTATGTCCGCTACAGAGGCTTTGTCCGTTGCCGAGACTCTGTCTGTTGTCGAAGCCTTGTCTATCGCTAAGGCTGTGTCCGTCGCTGAGCCTCTATCTGCCACCGAGGCTTTGTTCGTCATCGAGGCTCTATCCGCCGCCGAGGCTCTGTCCGTCGTCGGGGCCGTTTCCGTTGTCGAGGCTGTGTCTACCGTCGAGGCTGTGTTTGTCGTCGAGACTCTGTTTGCCCCCGAGATTGTCTTCGGGTCAAAGTCCCCTTCGGGCTGAGATTGCCTTCAGGCCGCTATCCCCTTCGAGCAGAGTTTTCCTTCAGATCGAGATTCCCTTCGGGCCGAGATTACCTTCGGGTGGAGATCCCCTTCGGACCAAGATTGCCTTCGGGTCAAGATTCCCTTCGGGCAGAGTTTGCTTTCGGATCGAGATTCCCTTCGGGCCAAGATTGCCTTTGGGTCGAGATCCCCTTCGGACCAAGATTGCCTTCAAGTCGAGATTCCCTTCGGGCTGAGTTTGCTTTCAGATCGAGATTCCCTTTGGGCTGAGATTGCTTTTGGGTCGAGTTTCCCTTCAGACCGAGATTGCCTTCGGATGGAGATTCCCTTCGGGCCGAGATTGCTTTCCAGACGTCTCGCAAAATTACCTCCAGGCAGAGATCACCTTCAGAACATTACAGTGTTGTCGGCGTCAGCATCTGTGTCTATGTCCATGTTGGAAGAGATTGTTGAACATGAGGGTGTGAAAGATTTCATGGGTTGGCGTTGTTGGGATCCTGGTGAAGGGCATGGCAATAGTTATACCAGAGTGATGCAGTTAAAGCTTGATGACGGTTTGCTCGTCCCAACTAAATCCAACTATGTGCATATGGTCCAACAGCAGCACAGAGTTTTCAACAGATATTACTACCAATGTCCACACTTGGCTTCGGATTTGAGCATTGATGAGTTTGATGTTTGGTTTCATTGGGTTCCTGGTGACTCTGGGCATGGCAACAATTATGTCAAAGTGGAGCAGTGGAAGCTTGATGGAGAGTTACTTTTCTCGCTTACTTCCAGGCACATGCGCGTGGTCTTGTTGCGGCTTGAGGGCTCCAGTGGATACAGTTATCAATGTTCGCGCCTAGTTTGGAATCCTGGAGTATTGATGATGAATTGCTTGAGGGCAAGCAATCTTTGGGCGGCGAGGATTTGTAATGTCCCCATTTTTAATAAAATTATTGTATTTGGGTTCCGATCAATTTAGTTTATCTCGGGCCCACTTTTATTTTGTTGGCGTAGGTGTAGTTGTCGCCATCGGCTCTTTTGTGCACTCTCGGGAGTTTTCCCGACGGGTATTTATGCTCGGCGTGTAGTTTGGATTTGATATGTTGAGTTTTGTATTTGATTTGTATTTGCGAATTCCTGTTGGGATTCTGTTGTTCGCCATTTCGGAGGTGAAAGACCCTCCCTACTTGGTTTTGTGCAGTTTCGGTGGGAATCAACCCTCACCCTACTCTGCCTGTCCTCTGGTTCTAGGTATTTGGCAAATTGAAGCAATTATTATTCATATTTCATCTGGCAAGTATTGTTGCGTAGTAATAATATAGTCTGGAATATATTGTGGATTATTGTACGCCTCCCTTCCTCGGTCCATTTCCAACTTCATCTGTGCCATCTCCATTACATAGCCTCATCACAACGTACAGCAAACAGATCCGCGCCAGATCAAACCCGCGCTAGATCCGCGCCACTGTACGGCACCCTTGGTAGATTGGGTGTACACCGTACCTGTTCACTCCATCCGTACGGTCTCAGAAATGTGTCAATTAGGTTCGGGACATTACAAGTAGACCAATCTAAGAACACGCACCGGTCTCAGTGTGCACAAGTTGAACCGGATATAAGGTTATACTGGTCTAAAGCGGGCTAAAGATCCACACCGAATTTAGTGGATCAGTTTGAGTTAAAAGCAGGATTATACAGGACATCCACCGCTTAGAAGTGGAGTTAGTTGTTTTAACAGGAGTTAGCTTTATTCATACGGATGTTTTGCAAGGTAAACTCCAGATCATAGCGCATAGCTTTTTGCTGATTGCATGATTTATTGCGGAGTTTGCAGCCTAGCGGTTCTATGAGTTAAGGGTTTCATTACGATGAACTCTCATATAAATATAAGTCATAGGACGCAAAGAAAGTTGTTGATTGTGGGTGATTGCATGGAGAAAAGGAGAGACATCTTCTAAGAAAAGAGCTGCAGACACATAGGTAGCAGAGATCAATAGTCAAGCAACCAGAGAAGAGGTATGATCTAATCAGACATTTAGTGTCATAACAGATCATCAATTCTATTAGTAGTTAACGCATATTTAAATCCCTTTATTAGGGTGAACCTAATCGGTTTGTTGTAAAACTCCCCTAACAGGGTAACATCTTGTTCATGTTCAAAGTCCTGTAACCAGGCAGCTCCTAACAGGGTTTAGATCTTAGCAAATCTCTTGTAAAAACCCTTAACCGGGTAGCACGTTAACCAGTGCTTTGTAAGCTCCTAATAGGGCGCCTTCATTCTGAAGTAGTGAAGTTGTGAGCTTTGTCTCACTGTGGTTTTTTCCCTTGTAATCAAGGGTTTCCACATATAAATACCTGTATTGATCTGTGTGATTCTGTTTGTGCTTATGAATGACTGTTATATTCTATTTATTAGGTAAGATTAAGAAGTTCAGAATCAAAAAGGTATAACAGCGAGCATTTACTCATTCACCCCCCCCCCCTCTCAGTAACCGGTAAAGTATTAACAATGATTGCTTGGGGACAAGCAATCTTAGGGAGGCGGACTGTAATGTCCACATTTTTCACGAGCATTATAGTTCATGGGATTAGTCTATTATTTAACCCTTGTAGGCTAATCAAATGGATAGAGGGTCTTTGTTGGTAGTGTCAGAGGCTATTTTCCCACTCCAGAGGTCAAGGATGTTCATGTTTGCTCTTCGTTTGGGTCAATTTGGTACACTTACTATTTATAGTAAGTCATTTATCTGGCATTTCTACATTTGGCAGGGCATCTAGATCGGCCTCAATTGCAGTGATGACCCTTGGCATCTTTGTTCATCAGGTTTTCAGGGATTTACTAATTATAGTAAATCAAAGGTTGATAGAGATGGACCCTTTCTATTTTTAGATATGCACCCTAGTTAGGAGTAAATGCAGTGGTTTACCTCCTAGTTCTGACAGAATCGAGAAATAATGAGTATCGTTGGAGTTATGACATTTTAATTATTAACAAAGTACTATTTTATTAATAAATAACTAAAAGTGCACATCATTAAATGTTATTTGACTTTATTATTAAAAGGGGTTATTTAATGATCATAAAGTCAAATTATAAAGTGCATATGAGGAATAATGTAAAGTGCCAATTGAAAGGGAGATATAAGTGATTATTAAAATATACTTTATGTTATTTTGTTGTGCACCAAATAGAGGGAAATATAATTAAATATTATATTTCAAATGCATCAAAAGCAAGTGTAACAAAAGCTAAATATTTTATAAGTCAAGAGAAGCGTATTGAAGAAGTCATGATCAATTTCTTCTTGTGAATTATAAAAAGCCAATAGAGGAGAGAAATGGATTTCAATCTATTGTATATTTGATTTTGTGAAATTGGTGATTGAGTTGTGTCTAGGGTTTGAGTAATTGCAGACTGGAAGAATGGTGAATTATTTGAAGTCTTGTGCCCTTTGAACTGGTGAAATTGTGCCTAGAGGTGGCATCATTCAAAGCCATCCATTTGTTCCAAATTGAGGACGTTTTGGAGGAGATAAGCAACTTGTTGGAGGTATTTTGGAGGTGATTGCAGGTGTTTCTGAGGTGTATATCAAGTCAGCGATGGAGGTCAACCAGACATAATGTGAACCACATATTTTCTCATTACTCCTCATTGCAAGATCAAATTTTTGTGGGCATTTGATCATTCAATTTCTAACGGTGAGCTGATCATTTTCATCACAAATTTGGGGTGAAAGACTTCTGCATTTATTTTGTTTTGCATCTGCAAATCTAGGGTTGGAGGCAGCAAAAAGGATGAGGGTTATTTTTGCATAAAAAGGCTTAGAAAAATCCAAGAAAAAAACAGACATCTTTGGTAGACATTTATCTACAATTTGGCATTGCTAAATCAAGTTTTGAGCATTCATTGTTAGTAGAATAGCCATTTTCTAAGGTACTGTGTTGCAGAAAATTAATGGCATCCATTAGAGTTAAGTAATAACTTGGATATTGCATCAATAAATTTGTTTGTTAATCACTATGGGTCTGAAATAAAAATCAGAATTCATTTGCAGCAGTATATACTTCAAAAAACAAAAATCTGAGTCATTATGGCAAGTGATTAACTTCTTGAACACGAGGGAAAAATGCGCACAAGTTCACCAAATAGCAGCAAAGGATGCAACACCAGCTTGAAAAATCGCAGATAAACTCGTCGTCAATGAAGCTAGATTGCAAAGAAGCTTTGTTTCTTGTTTGAATACTTAGTGAGTACAAATGAGCTTTACTTTGGGTTTTTATACCTTGTCGGATTGGGTGTACTAAATGCACTTTGTATTTTTTTTCTGACGGGGCCACTAGGCGTACCCAAGACTGGGACTCCAGGATACCAAACACTCAAATGAGTTAGACAACTCATTAAGCCTTGTGGAATTTTGAGGTTCTGGTGATCGAGCCAAGGGACCAAAAACAAAAGGGGGAGGACTTCGAGATCACAGAACTCTAGAGTACCCAGCAAGGAACAAAACGGGAACAAACGAAAGAAAAAGGGGGACCCAACATTTGCCAAACAAAAATGTTGGGGCAAGTATGCAAGGCATAATTTTAAGCACCTAATTAGATGCTCAATTAGGCCCCATTTTAACATGTATGGACTCGCGCATTGATAGCTTCGAACTGCCTACATTTCCGGCTTTTTCTCCGCATTCCCAACTCCCAAAACAAGTTTCACCACTTTTTGGCAGGAATAGGTCGCCCAAGCTGACCTCTTCCCTAGTTTCCTCTCCGAAATTCAAATCGGGGGCCTGTCTCATTGGTTTAGCAGGATTTCTAGATTCTCGTCAACCTCCTTCAAGTTTTGAGCTTCAAAATATGTTGAGCGGTATAAAAGCAACCTACTTCTCCTCTTTTGGACATAAGGCAAGAAGAGTTCAAGAACTCTCCTACAATTTCGCATCTCAAGCATTCTCAAGCAAGATTTCAAGCATCCTAACGTGTTTTCATGGAAATCTTCTCCATGTATCAAGCTTCTTTCCCTCATTGAAGGCCAACTAAAATATTCTACCATCAAGGAAGATCATAATACAGGCATCCATCTACATACATTCAAGCATTCAAGTCATCCTTCTCTCTCTTCATCAAGCATTGTAGCAAACTATAAGATCCATTACGTAAGGTTATGGGTTTCCTTTTGGGTTTCAGGATTTCCTTTTGGGTTTTTGTGTAAAGTCAAAGCTATTGCATCAACATACTTGATCACATTCAAAGAAGCATTTGCATTGCCAAGGCATAATACACTTCATGTTTCAAATCTAGCCTCTGCCCTATGTTAGCACGCTAGTTTTTATTTCATTCCATTTCAAGGTTGATTCCAAACTGGGGTTTGACTAAGGCAAACCCCTCTCCCCACAACAATTTCCCTTCTTTTTTGAGTTTAGGTACAAGTAACATTTGCACCAGCTCGAATGTGGAAAGTTTAGGACCTTGCAAATAGTTTGCAACTAAGTTCAGTCAAAAGTACAGCAAACAGGTTGCCCCAAGCAGCCTCTTCCCTCCAAAAAAAATATCAAATTGAAATCATAGGTTAGTGGCCTCCTCTAGTTTTCATTTCTAGCATATATGTAGAGCTATATGATTTTTGTTAGACCGTATATTCTACAACTAATCATTTTTGTCTATTCTATCCTCTATCTTGCATCATCCAATCATATTCCTCTAAATCAACTCCAATCAATCATTATAGTGAAGGGTCATTGCACTCATTTAGCGCTTAAGTCCTCTTGAGCTTAATGGGTCATCTTCCTCCGATTGTGCAATAGGAAATAGGATCTACCCATTTGATCCTCTTTTCTTATTGTACACTAATGTAATGTCCCCATTTTTGTGAGCATCAGAGTTTGGGGAATTAGCCTATTAATGGACCCTCATAGGCTAGTATGGTGGATTATAGGGTCCAGTTTGGGAGTTTTGGTGCTCTTTAGGTGGCTGTTCTAAGGGTTTATCTCACCAGGTCCTTCATATGTTCTGAGGCATTTACATTCATAGGTTTTTGGTTCCGTTTTGAGGGACTTACTATTTATAGGAAGCCTGTGGATGTTAGTGAAAGACCCTTACTATTTTTAGTAAGGCACAAGGATGCAATGGTTGACTCCTTGGTTCAGACGACTCGTCAAAATAATGAGTATCTAATGAGATATTAATATTTATTTGGCCTTTAATGATGTTTAATTATTTAAGTTTTATTATAAAGTTATAAATTGACTTTATAATAAAGTGGGGCCATTTTGAGGGTAATGATTAATTAATACCCATTGAAAAAGTACACTTCATTAATGATATAAGGTCAACAAATGCAAATGTTATATTCATTAAAGAGCCTTCTTGAATAAGCTGCTTGGTTCGAACTTTCATGAGGAATTAAGGCATTTTAGAGAAATGGAGAGGTATTGTAAATGTTGCCTTTTGCTTGTTAATTGGTGAAGTCTCTAGAGAACTTCCAAATTTTTAGCTTGAGGAATCGGTAATTCTTCATAGTTTTTCAGCACTTTGAATTGGTGGAACACCCAATGAATCGTGCAATGGCGATGGCCTTTCTTAGAGGCCATGATTGGGCTTATTGGTTATGAATTCGGTGTTTGATTTCATAGTTTTTCATTCAGAATTGTTTGCAGAGGTTAAAAATCAGCTAGAAGTACAAAATCACAGCCATCAAGACCAGCAGATGAATTGAATAAGGCAGCCGCATGGATTCTAGAAGCTGCATGAGCATATGAAGGGGTGACGTGGGTGTTTGGGAAGGCACTTTTGGGGGGTTTTGAGTGCCATTGGTCCCTTTCTTCTTTGGCATCTAAGGATATGTATTCACAGACAAAGCTGCAATCATTCTGAGACAATAAATTCAGAGCTGCATCATTATTCCAGGTTTTTTAATTGCAATAAATTTACTCATTATATTAGTTGATCAGTGAATGTAATTCATTTCCATATTGAATAAAAGAAGATATTTATGCAATGTTGCAAAGATAGTTTGATTTCATGTATTGTAGTATGCTTGCCAAGTATTTGGCAAAATGTCATGTTGAATATTAAGCAAATTGAATGATATTACATAGCTGTTTGCAAGTCTATCTCATTGAAAAATCAGATTATTGGTGAAACCGGCTTATTAGCTTGCATGCAAAATGTTTGACAAAATGTCAAACATCCAAGTTTAAAGTTAGAACCTGTTGGGGTTCCTACAAGTTACAACTAACAACAAGCATTATCTACAAAATGGAGGCTTTTGGTATGTTTCTCAATTAGGAACTGTTATATCACGTTATCAAATACTCAAATCTTCACAATACAAGATAAAGCTCATCCTTGACTAAGAGCTTGAAAGATCAGGTTGCACACAAACTAATACCATTATAAGGAATTGTGTGGTCTAGTTATGATAAGTGAATAACAGAGGTCAAGTCTTACACTAGTTACTCATTTCTAAGAGCAAGCATGAATATCATATGTTATGATACTAACATGTTCTATGTCATTTTAATCATTTATAGTAACCCAAAAGAGATATCTTTTATACAAGCCATCATATGCTTCTTAATACCCTAACTCATTATACCTGCCTAATATGAATATAATATTCTAGTCCCCAATAATGTTGAGATTCCAAAATAAACATAATATGTTAAGATATACGTAAGTATGACAAGAGCCTTATAAAAATTATCACCCCACCTTTAATGAACATCAAAATAATAATAAAATACTACTAATTTACTTGTTGATTCTAATGATAAAGAAACATTGGGCCATATTGTCATATATTAACATCTTATGATGATTAACTCTTTATAAAAGTACTGTATCAACTAGAGTATTTATACTCTTTTCTATCAAAACTTGGTATCTAGGATTATCTATGAATTGTATGATAAACTATAAGGGGTTCATTTTTTATATCGATATGGAACCCTGGGATCATATGGGTTTGCAGTTCAGCAGTTATGGTTAAGGGAACTAGTGTTGGCTCTAGAGTTTACCCTTATGGTACATTGGGTTGGTTCTTTCAAAGAGCGGACCTCTAAAAAGTTGATTGAGTTTATGTATTTGATTGCTCTTCTTATAGTAGGTTTTTAGGAGGTTGCATATGTTTGTATCTTGTAGACATAATTTTCAGTAGATGGTGCTACAAATCTCCTTGGTTGACTTGGGACCATGGGATCATTCTTAGTTTTAGTGTGTACCAATCTATTGATTGTGAGATTGCATTGGCATTGCTTGAGAACAAGCAATCTTTGGGAAGGGAAAACTATAAGGTCCGCAATTTTAGTTTCTCTAGCAATGCAATTGTCACTAAATTTCTGGGTTTGTGTCAACGTGTTCAGAGAGGTGATTTGATGTTACCAATGAGCTTAGACGCTTTAAAAGAGTCATATGATGCTTTTAGATGTTATTTCCAATTTCTGCTTTGGTTCCAAGATTCTTGGAGGGAGCATCTATTTTTAGTAAGTCACCCAATATAGCTCGTTTATCATCTTTCATCATCAAGAATACTCCTAAGCAGACAAATTTCAATTCTGATGTATTTAGACCATTGTCGCTAATTGGGTGTATTATTGAGTTATATTTAATAATTTTCACAAAGGTTCCATTTTTTATTTAAAAAAACTAATTGGGCACCTCAATGTTATAACTAATTGGAAAGAGAATGGAAAGTTTTAAATGATGGGAGGCTTAAAAGTGACTTTAAGTGCCAAAAATGCTTTAAAAGGAAATTTAAATCACTTCTTGGAGTTAAAAGGCTTAAACAATTAATAAAGCAATTTTAAAAGGGAGTTTCTAGAAAGTTCCCAGAAAAACTTGTAAAATGGGGGATTGAGAGCTCATTTGGGTGTTGAGTTTATTATTTTTGATATTTCTCTCTGAGAAAATCCTATTTCGTTCTAGAATTGGACTTGGTTCAGCTCAAGGTTTGTAAGGACAAAATCTCTTACAGGCAATATTTTCTACATTGTTGAAAGACAATCTAGAGAATACCTTGGTAATTTTGCACAAAGATCATAGCTGGGCTTTAATGGTATTTTGATATCCTCTTCTTCTTCAATTCTCAGAGCTTCATATTTGCAGAGATTACTCAGAATGGCTGACTAAGAGGATTTTCAGAGTTTATTGCATATCTCTTAGTCTGATTTCTGCTGGCCGTACCTTTTAAGTTTGGTTGTACCATTCAAGGAGGAAGGTGTTTCTTGGAAGAGGAGGGCGCTAGGATTTGGAGCTGGTTTGATAACTTCTTGGGTGGCATTTGTAGTGTTCTCAGCTATATCTATTCACCACGCAACCCTGGGAGGGTTTCTTGAAGTTTGCTATTGATTTCTATTGTGTCAGTTTGCATATTTTGTGAACAGCTCAAGCCATTTCATAGCTGTATTGTGGGTATGTTGTAAATGCATGTCTAATGATATTTTATGAACTTGGTTGCTCTTACTTTGGAGAAATTTTGTATATTCAGATCAGAAACCAAATCTGGAATTTCCAACTTTGTTATTTCTGAGTTTTGTCAATATTCTGAGTTCTTAAATTACTGCAAATTACTCTATTATCTACACTTTATTTCTCAATCCAAAACTATTGCAAAACACTTCTCAAACAAAAAAAACAAAGGCAAACAAGGCAGCATATTACAAAGACTTGCAGCTCTAATCACACTGTAATATCCCCAAATAGGGATAAAGAAAAAACAACAGTATCTCCAAATATATACAATAGAAATCTCAGAAATTTTATTAGCAAATAGATAAACCTTCAAAAAACTCAGATCTAGACTCGGAATGTTTTACTGGTTTTTGTGAATTTGTAGAAATTTCTAAATATTTCTAAATGTGAAAAATTTACACAGAACACACCAAAATTGCCTAAAAAAATTCAGAAATAGCTCACATTTATTTTCTGAAATGAAAGTTATCAGCAGCGTACAGGTTGATGCCCAAAAACCTCAAAATATGTCTTCAAAACCCTAGCCGTCCTTACCAAAACCCTCAAAAAATCAATGTTGGGTCTCACCAAGATGACACACTTGTCCTTGTTGATGTTAGCTTCAATGATGCTCTAAAACATGCAAAAATATCGTTGTAGGTTGTCCAAATCTGAATCTGATTCCTTTAAATCACGCCTTCAAAATGATCTCCAAAACCTGATAAAAATAGGTAACTCTGAAAATGAAGCACTAGGCATCACAAACCAAATCTCTTCCACCGTAACACACCCTACTAACTAGAAGAGCCTCGTATGTCTCTCCAAAATCAAGGTTACTCAAGAGTTTCAAATGTCAAGCCAAGAGTTGCAGCAGCAATAGAGAAAAGTTTGATCACATAATAATGAGCTCCAAGAGAATGCTAATATGTTATATAATAACTCCCAAAAGAATGAAATAATCTCAGCCATGGGGTCATTAAAAACCCAATCCAATCCTCCTGTTAAAACCCTCCATATGAGCCAATAGGTTCCATATTTTCCAATGCCCCCTTGACCTTTTTGATGAGTGTGTTGATGTTTATTCATTCAGATAAAATAATTATTAGAAGAAAACATCAATATATATTGTGCTTATTATTATATATATACATATAATTAGATTTGATATCTTTCATAATAACTATATTCTGAATTGAATAAGCATCATAAAATATATTAATGAGATCGATTAATCAAAGATTGATATTTTCATTTTGTATCAGCTTTCATTATTGTCGATTTGTAATCTTATTAATACTGATTTGTATCAGTTAAATATACTGATTTGTGTTCCGCCCAGCTGAGTCATCGTGTTGACTCTCAGTCATGGTCAAGCTATTCGATCATAATTGTTTTCCTCCATATATTTCTCCTACATTATTTCACTGCTGTATTGACGAGACATGGCATCGCGTGTGCCTTGTGTTGGCATCGTGAAGTGACTTATGGTTATGTCTGTTGGGATTTAGTTTGTTCATGATTATGAAAGGTCGTCGGTTGATATTTGTATTTACTGTCAATGTTATGAGGATTACGACTGCTGTGTATACCGATTGTATTATCGGGTGATTAAGACATGTCATTATATAGCCATGTCTCTTCAAAGAGACATTTCTCTATAATGACCTGTCTCTCTCTCATATATATAATCATTTATTGTTTGATAAGAGACAAGTATATACAATGAACAATACAAGTCTCATTTATCCAATCTGCATAATATTGATATTAACATATTTATATATATCTGTTACTATATCAGTAATAAATATATACATATATTGTGACTAAATATATTACATATATTGAGATTGTATATCAAAATTAAAAGCCATATATTCTGATATAAAATTTAACAGTGTGTGGTTATACTAAGAGGGGAGGGTGAATCGGCATAATAATATTCTTTTTAACCTTCTTAAAGCTTATTAAATTCCTTTATGATTTAATTTCAAATTAGAACATATGAGAAAACAAGAAGCAACACAACAACAATAAAGTTTACATGGAAACCCTTGGGGGGGAAACCACAGAGAAATACTGCTTGTATTAATTTTCTGGTTACAAATTCTAGAGGCACCAACCCCTCAATCAAATTGTCATCACAAGAGCTCTAACTCTCTTTTTCAATCTGCAATAATTCATTTCTTAATTCTGCTATAAATTGATCATAAATTCTGCCATAAAATGATCACGATCTCGTCTTGAAAATCTGTTATGAAATCCTTATATTCTTTCTCATTAAATCTGCAAATTATCTTCACTAATGGATCCTCAAAAATCTATTGTATATGCTTGATTGTGTTTACAACACAGAACACACACTTCCCTTTCATTTTCAGTCTCTATTTATATCTTCATATTTCTATGAAGACAAATATGTCTTTGGAAAGTGATATCTTTATTCAAGAAGACATACCTTTTAGTTTAAAATAATCTTTATTCTTTTAAGTTTTTAACTAATCGCTGCTCTCTAATAGTCCATAATCATTTCCTTTGGTTGGTATTAATAATCATAAACCTTTTATAGATCACTTCCTTTAATAAGCCTTCATTGTTGTTATCAATGTCTTAAATGATATAATCACTACTCATGTAAATCCCTGTAGTATTGATTGCTCGTTTTATTTATCAATAAACAGAACTAAACTCTAATCGCTGTGTGTCTTTGTTATCATATATATTGTTGGCTTTCACCATAGTTTTCTGCCTTCTTAAAAGTTAAGATCATTTTATGTTATGAATGGCCATGTTATATCATCATAAAGTAGTCGTCCAGGTATATATGGAATGAATATACATTATGGATCACTGTATAATGGATTACTGTATATTGGACACTATACTAAATCTCTGTCTTCAACACTCCTTAATTCCTTCTTAATAGAGTCGCTTGCCGTGGACGAGGATTGGCCTTTATCAATTTCTGTCTTTGTCACAAACATTCAACTTTAATTTGCTATTGCTCATATTTGTAACTTCAGCTTTAATCAAATTACATCAATGATATTTCTCTCAATCTCGCATACTTGACATCAATGACAATTTTCCAACACTTGTTAGGCATATGTTTCATAAAAATAAAAAATCACTTAAAGTACATGTCACTTAATTCATTAAACTCAAAAGGGGAAAACTAAGTCTTTAGACTAAGAGTCACTTAAAATTGCATAAAAAGATTTGCCCACAACTTAAAATCACCTTAAGTTGCATAAAAAGATGTGCCCACGACTTAAAAGTAGAATAAAGAACAAGCCAAAGAATCTAACACTTACCCAATGATGCTCTAAGTCATCTTCCTCTCGGATAATCCAAGGAAAAGACAGCCAATGCACAGTTAAGCCTCATGGCTCGAGTTGGGAACATTATAGTGTCCGCATAGAATTACCAATTGCAGAAAGATATATTTCGATCAAATCTAAGGAAATAAACAAATGGAAAACTAAAGTTATGTGATTTCTAAACAAATAGAAGAGCTCTTAACATAAAGATTCACTATTATACCTCCACCGACATCAATATCAGTGTTGATTACTTTTACAATCCCACAAACTGTAACCACATCACCAGGTATGCATGTATCTACCAGGTCTTCAGTTAATTCACACTCTACGGTTCGTGGCATTCTGCCCTCTTCATGATTTTCAGCCTGCAAGAGCTCCTGTATTCTGCACATATTATGACATACATCAACACTTCTATCTTCATAATTCCATGCAATGAAATTTTTTATTTCACTCAAGAATATTCTGTAAAATAGATCAACTACTAGTTATTGCTGATCATTGAAAACCTGAAAAAAAAAAACCTGATTTTCTGAAAATCAAGTGTCTGTGCAGTAGATCTGACAGGAAGAAACATTTTGCTTTTGCAACCATGAAGAATGCAACTTGTTGGTGGGGAGTATTTTCCGTCAGAAAAACGACGTGAGATGGTTGATCCACATTTTGTGCACAAAAACTTTATTTGTACCACCAAAGGTTTCACTACGCTCATTCTTACAACTGTGCCACGCACTGATACAAGTCTTCCTGCAGATTTCCTTTGAAAGTGAAACTCGTTGTACATAATTGAGGTGCATATAAATATTGGAAAATCAAAAAATTAAAAACTTTAATTCAAATAAGCAATACAAAAAAAAACATAGAAGAAAAAGTTACCAATAAAGGCAGCTTTCAAGTTCTTAAGTGCCAGCATGGAATCAGGATGATTATATAATCTAATGTTAATTTTTCCACAGTAGTCTCTTTGCTTGTCTCCACATGATAATACCTGTTTGACAAAATGAAGCATTTTGAAATGTGAATTGAGATGCTAATAAAAAGTTAAACTTTCTAATTGATTAGAATCAATTTATTTCCTTGCATTGAAATTTTTAAAATACAACACAGATTAAGAACAATATAAAAAAGAACTCTCTAAAACAAAAAGAAAACCTGAAATTTTAAAAACTAATGAACCAGTGATGGAATACCTCATGGACAGCTGCTGCCATGCACAATAGAGCCTCTTTAGGAAAAATCTCAAGTGCTGCATAAAATTCCATAACTGTGCACTTTTTCTGAAAGTGTAAGAAATCTACAGGTAAGAAGCATAAGCCATCTTCATGTCTTACCTGTTACAGGTCAATAGAAACTCTTCATGTCTCATCAATTCTATTAAGCAGCATATTTCTAAGAACCCAATCTGGCTCTCAACTAAGAACTAACTCTTTTCTCAATTTTATTTGCCACTTTACAGAGATCCAAAATATTTATAACTTATTTGCAAATTTTCAATTAGAACATAGACAATAATTCACTGGATTTCTCAACACTAACAATAAGAACACTAGCATTTTTCACCAACTTGATTGTTTATTAATACTGAAAATTCAACTAGACTTTCATTAACAAAACCATAACAAATTAACAATTCAGAAAAATGGCAACCTGGACAAACCGTGACTGCTGTAGAATTAAATGCAGCTTCATGAAAATTTGGTGCCAGGCATTAAATTACTTTCCTTTGCAGCTTGGACACTACAAACTAATCAATGGAGAAGTTTCAGTCCACACACAACAGCTCCAACCAATACTAAGCTTCCAATTCGATAACCCAATGCATCAATCTGTACGACCAGACATATCCTTACAGCAGCATGAAGAATTCTGTACAGCAGCTTGAATGCTCAGAATTAGTGAAAAGAACACACTCCAGCCATTAACTTTCAGAATTCAATCAAACTATACCCAAATCCAGCTAGCACTTTGCAACTCTCTCCAGATATGAAGACCGAACCACCAAACCCTTGTCTCTCCAAATTCGATTCCCTGTGATGAATATCTTCAGCCAGCAACTTAAATAATCTTCTACAAACTGGTATACAACAGCACCAATTTGTATTTCCTCAAATAAAATCAGAATATAATTCTCAAAATTTTAGTAGCAAAATTCATCATCAATCAGTGATGATTCAAATTGCAGAAAGAGGAATCAGTCCTCAAAACCCTAGCCATTTCTCACAGCCAAGAAGCTTCATAAATTTTATCAAATCAACAATAGATAAATGAAAGTGTTTTTTCGAATTGAATATATAGTTTTTTTGGAAAAAGCACAATTTCACTTTTTTCATTAAAAAGGCTTTTAAATGACCACTTCACTTTATAACATTAAAGTTATAAAGTATTAAAGTTATTAAATTAAAATAATTTAATTTAATAACGATAACTTTTAAAACAAGAAGCCAATGAATCCCACTGACTATAACAACCTCATTTCTGACATCAGAACCACAAACGCCAACTGTCCTCCTAGAAATAACCCACTGTCAAAAATAGCCAACTGCTAAAAATAGACTTACTATAAATAGTAAGTCTCTCAAACTAGAGATTCCCTAAAACTCAATCCTGAATCATTTGACACTCCATGTAGACACCCTGCTAATCCTGGCCGTTCCCAAAATACCACTTACTAAAAATAGTAAGTTGACCAAATTGACCCGAACGAAGAGCGGACCTGGTAAACTGAACCTCCAGAATGGAATCCCAACACTAGCTCCGCCAACTGACCCCCTCTGATCACCTGATTAGCCTGCGAGGGTCGCCAAAACAAACTAATCCCAAAGTCTGGAAAACAGGGACATTACATACATCAAATACCTTCAATCGCGACAATTGAAAAATACTTTTATGTAGGCATACATTTCCTTAGTATTGTCTTGTTTTAAGTGTTAAAATTGTGATTAGATTTAAGATAGAGGAATTTAATTTTATTTCTTATTTCCTAAATATATGATGAGCCCAATTCCTAATGATGAAACTAGAATAGCTTTTAGTTAGATTTATACGTTTGTCTCTTTTAAATCTAATGTGAATACTTCTGTGAAGATGCAAATCTATATGAGAGAACAATGTTCAAGGAAGTATAATATCTTGCTTATATATGAGAAGGTATGATATATGTATTTATCACTTGTTGTAACTTGTAATGGCACTTATTGATTTCTGTGTTTGCCGAGTTACATTTCCAATCACTATATATATACCATGAGGAGACATGTCTCCCGTAGAGACATGTCTCTACATGAACACGGTTCATGTAGGGACATGTCTCTATGTGAGACATGTCCTATTAACAACTTGTTACTGGCTTAATCCTTATACCAATCGCTGCAGAATATGTATAACCACAAATTAATAGTAACAGTCATTAGCAGCCAATATGAATATTGATCGACATGTTTGCAATGACGTCGATGATCATATCGTCCGATATATATATATATATATGTAATGTCGTCGATATCCGTATTGACTGTGGTTACCACAGTCGATACGGATATCGACTATGATTGATAGATAATGTAATGCACAAACTATCGATATTCATTGTCAGTGATATCTTTCGTTTGACTCAACTTATCGACATCATAGTCAATACACAAAAAGATATTTGGTTGATGCTTATCGACATATATTATTATCATTATTTAATAATATGTGATAAATATTTATTAGATAAATAATAGTACTATATAATATATATATATATATATATATATATATATATATATATATATATATATATATGTATATATTAATATGATACATCTCATATATACATATATATATATATACAAATCTAATAAATATTAATCATCTATATAATATTTAATAATGCTTCATAACAATTAGATAGAGAAGGAAAGATATCAAATGTTTAAGGCCAATAGGCCACTTAAGCATTTGATTTCATCAATTGGATTTATCTGACCGAAGCTACAAGTCATTAACACTCCGTCTTAGCTAGGGAGGATAAATTCTATCCAGATAAACAATACAATATACTCATGTATTGTGAGAGAAGACTATCACCTCAACATGATATTTGAAGTTATGGTATATCCACAGATATCACCTCACGGTATCATTAGGAGTATTGTCTGTCCATGAATATCAACCATATGATATTCACCATACTCCTATATTTTCTGGTATGTGCACTGGCATCAAGTCTCATGATGCCTACCAAAGAAGATATCTACTCATGGCATATCCAAGGATGCTACATCTCATAACATCCACCATGACATATCTCAGTAATATAACTCATTGTAGTTACACACTACTCAGTTAATATTACATAAGAGATATGAACTATCATGACATATCCACGGATATCAACCATATGATATCCATCATGATAGTAGGTTAAACTATTGTTAAAGCCATCACTTTACAATAGCAACCACAAGTAAACATCATTGAAAGATCGTCACCTTTCATGATGTTTCCACAAGATCATGTAATAACTCGCATGACAAAAAGAGTTTATAAAAAAAATCTTTTAAAAAATATTAGTACAATAGATTTATTGAGACTCAACCTCAATTAAAATTTACATTTTTTACCATACCAAGCTTACCTCTAAAGTGATCCACTTTTATCTTAGAGAGAGGCTTGGTTAGAATATTAACAGTTTTCTCATCTGTACTAATGTATCTCAGTTGTATAACATTTCTCTCCACCATGTCTCTAACATAATGGTAGCGGATCTCTGTAATGTCCCCAATTTAGTAGGTACCTGGGCTTGCTATTGTCAATTCATCAATGCGGTCCCTATGAGCTGACGTTTTGATTAGGGGATCTCTGAGTTTGACTTACTATTTTTAGTAAGCCAATTATACCCGGTTTCTATTTCGGGAAAGGCAGTTGGGCGTTGATGTTGGTCTTCATCCTTCGTTGGAGTTCTTCCAGGAATGGTCAATTGTCACTTTCTTCATATCTGATGAGATAAAGCTTGGTATATTTCAATATTTTACTTTAAGTGTTCTATTTTGAAAGTGTATCCTTGACGATTGTTTTCACTTAAGTGAAAAGTGTAAGTGTGAAGCTGAATGGTGGTGTGAAGAGGAAGATTTCATTAATTGTTTAAAAAGCCCAGCCTTGCGTTTTTCCTCATCATGATTATATTTTCTAAATTGTGGATTTTTGAAAGCTCGAGCTTGTGCAAACAAGGGTTTGAGAAAAACTTGAGGAAACGGTTCTTTCCTTCCAAGTGAGTGCATTGTGAAATGGAGATCATGTGCCATTGAATAATGCCGAGAATGCCAGCATTTCAAGAACTACGGCTAGTAGATTAAATTCCTGGGCCGTACATTTTAATACCAGCGTCGTACGATTAAGAAGCCAGCCATTTGCAGACCTGGCGTAGGCTAAGGGTTTGTAATACACAGTAGAGAATGCATTCTATGACAGGAGATAGGCGTCAAGGGGTTCTCCAATGGCAGACGCTTTGATATTGGCTGTCAGCGGCTTCCTTATGCAGCAGTCACATTTTTGAATGCTCACATGAAGGCTTCAGCAGGGGTGACGTTAATTTTTCCTATGCAAATAGGTGCCAAATTAATGACTTTATCATCTATAATGAATGAATAATGTGAAGTGCATCAATTGTTATAATGCTATGGCGTGAATTTGATATATTGACTTGCGTGAATTAAGAATGAAATTATTTGTGAAGCAAGAGAATTTCGTTATTTGATAAGTTGGGAAATATAAATTGTTAGTTTATTTGGGAATTCATCTTTGCAAATTAAGAGCTACAAAGGCTCTTTACAATCTCAATGTGCTTAGACCTATCATGAAAAACAGGATTCACAGAAGGCTTTATGTAACTCTAGGCTCAAGAGTAGAGTTCATAGGTTCATTATTATCTTCTACAGGTATCTCCCTCTGAATCAAAAAGCCAAGATCCTCTTCCACATGTTGAGACTCATCATTTGTTTCATTAATGTCTTGGATCTTTTGAATGCAATGTCTTCTTCAAAAGTTACATCTCTGCTAAGGTCAATTAATTTCTGACCAGGGATATATATCTTGTAGGCTTTAGATGATACATTGTATCCGACAAATATCCCCTTCTTCCCTGACGGTTCTAGTTTGGACCTTTTCTCTTTAGAAATGTGGATATAGACAAGACAACCAAATATTCTAAAGTGGCTTATATCAGGCTTAGTTCTAGTAAATGCTTCTTCATGGGTTAAGTTATCTAAGAGAGAATGAGGACATCTATTTTGTATGTAAACAGTGGTTCTAGAGGCTTCGAACCAGAATGAGGTGTGTAGGTTTTGATCATGCATCATAGCTTTAGCTACTTCTACTATGGTCTTGTTTTTTCCTTTTGGCTACCCCATTTTGTTGAGGGTTATAAGGAACAATGTACTCCCTGTTAATCCCAGTTGTATTACAAAATTCTTTAAAGTTATCAGAGATATATTCCCCCCCATTATCTGACCTTAGGGTTTTGATTCTTTTCCCTGACATGTTTTCAACTAAGGCCTTGAATTCTTTAAATCTTGAAAGAACTTCATTAGATTCTTCAAGTTTTAAGAAATAGATCCAAGTTTTCCTAGAATGGTCATCAACAAAAAAAACATAGTACAAAAATCCCTCCAAGGAGGTTACAGACATTGGTCCACATAAATCTGTATGAGTAAGTTCAAGTACATTTTTTTTATTTACTCTCACTACTATGAAAAGTCCCCTTAGTGTTCTTAGAGCACAACCCTTGCATATTCCTTTATGGTCTTGATTTAATTTAGGTAAGCCTATAACAAGTTTCTCTATAGAAGGTAGAGCACAAAAGTGAAGATGTCCTAACCTTCTATGCCATATTTCATTTGTAGTAGAGGTATCATGGATTAGGGCTTGAGAAGGAGCAGTACAAAGTTTGTATAGGCATCCATCTCGAATCCCTATGGTGTATGCCTTCTTTAAATTTGAGTTCTTAGACCATGTTAGAACTTTCCCGTCCAAGAAGGTGATCCAATATCCTTTGTCTTCAATGGCTATGATGGAGACCAGATTGCGCTTGATCCCTGGTACAAATAGTACTCCTGTTAGTTGAAGAGAAACTCCAGATTTTAGTTGAATTGTACAGGTCCCAATTCCTTTCACTGGGTAGATGGAGTTATCTCCAATGGTGACTTCTTCATTTGATTTTTCTTCTAGACTATCCAGTTGTTCTCTGGATCCTGTTATATGTCGAGATGCTCCACTATCAATGACCCAAGTATTCCTACTGGTGGATACCTTGCTTGATAGAGCTGAAAAGAATACAATTCTTTCGGTATCCTTATCCTTGCTAACTTTTGCTAGTGCAGCTTGATACTTGAGTCTGTCCGGGCACTTCACAGCAAGGTGTCCATATTTGTCACATCTAAAGCATTGTACTTTAGAATGAGTCTTTGCTATGGGTGTCCTTTCCATTCTTTCGTTTGAAGTTTCCTTTCCTCCCTTTCTTGTGAGAATTAGTATTCAATACTTGGATCTCTTCATTAGGTTTGTTTAACCCAATCCCTCTGGTGATTAGTCTTGTCTCTTCTTGAATGCAGTCGGTCTTTAATCGATCGAACTTAGGAAGTTTGGATCGAGCACTTATTCCTTGAATAAATGCTTCCCAAGATGTAGGTAATCCATTGAGAGCCAGCATTGACAATTCTTTACGATCAATCTAGTGACCAATAGTAGATAGTTGATCCCTTAGTTCTGTTATTCTCATAAAGTAGGACATGATGGTTTCCCCTTTGTTCATTTTGACATGGTGGAGTTGTTGTTTCACGGCAAGGGCCCTATTAGTATTGTTTATCTCATACATGTTCTCTACAGTTATGAACATTTGGTATGTTGTATCTAATTTTGATATAATAGGAACTATGTGGTCCTTCACTTCATCCACTAGAATCTTCATGGCCTTGTTGTTCTTTGTTCATAGAAGTTCATTTGGTATAGGTATAGCCTTCTCCACAAATGTGTTTAATTCATGTTCTCTTAGTGCCATCATTATTCTGAATTTCTAGGAGATGATATTCAAAGCTCCTTCAAGCCTATCTTCGAATCTAACTCCACTCACCATTTTGCTTATCTATAAGTTATATAGAGCTTTAATGGTGATTAGATTTCTTTTCCAATTTATTTGATCAGATCTTTTCTTATGCCATTTCTGATACCACATTAAAATTGTGATCAGATTTAAGATAGAGGAATTTAATTTTATTTCTTATTTCCTAGCTATATGATGAGCCCAATTCCTAATGATGAAACTAGAATAGCTTTTAGTTAGATTTATACTTCTGTCTCTTTTAAATCTAATGTGAATACTTCTGTGAAGATGCAAATCTATATGAGAGAACAATGTTCAAGTAAGTATAATATCTTGCTTATATATGAGAAGGTATGATATATGTATTTATCACTTGATGTAACTTGTAATGACACTTATTGATTTCTGTGTTTTCCAAATTACATTTCCAATCACTATATATATACCATGAGGAGACATGTCTCTACATGAACAAGGGTCATGTAGGAACATGTCTCTACGTGAGACATGTCCCATTAACAACTTTTCAATGGCTTAATCCTTATACTGATCAATGCAGATTATGTATAACCACAAATTAATAATAGCAGTCATTAGCAGCCAATATGAATATTGATCGACATGTTTGCAATGACGTCAATGATCATATCATCCGGTATATATATATGAAATGTCATCGATATCTGTATTAACTGTGGTAACCACAGTCGATATTGATATTGATTGTGGATACCACAGTAGATACAGATATTGACTATGATTGGTAGATAATGTAATGCACAGACTGTTGATATTCATTGTCGATGATATCTTTCATTTGACTCAACTTATAGACATCATAGTCGATACACAAAAAAGATATTTGGTCGATGCTTATCAACATATATTATTATCATTATTTAATAACATGTGATAAATATTTATTAGATAAATAACAGTAGTAATATATAATATATATCTATATATGTATATATTAATATGATACATCTCATATATACATATATATATATATATATATATATATATTGAATAAATATTAATCGTATATATAATATTTAATAATGCTTCATAACAATAAGATAGAGAAGGAAAGATATCAAATGCTTAAGGCCAATAGGCCACTTAACCATTTGATTTCATCGATTGCATTAATCCGACCGAAGCTACAAATCATTAACATTAAGCACTCAATATATAGCAATTATTTTGATTTTTTTTAAGAAGTGTCACACTCCAAATTTTGATTTGTAATTATTTTTAACCTTTACGTTAAATTATAAATGTGTTTAATTATGCATGAATGGATGATTTTATTTCGAATTGATTCTAGATAAAAGCATGATGCAATATGAATATTTTCATTAAAAGAACAGAGAATTGTGATAATTGTTACCTTTATTAATGATTATCATATCATGGCTATTAAGGGACTAACCATTGTGATAGCCTTCTAAGTTGAATGCAGGAACAATTTTGCCCTCCCACATGCATAGGGAGAGAATCACTGGAGAGAGGTGTATAGACATTCTAAATGAACGAATGATTGCCATCTTGAGTCAAACAAAACCTAATGTAGGTCATGTGTCAAAATTTGGTTTCTTCAGTGTTAGCAATTTAAGTTGTCATTAGTGTAAATTCACAAACACCATGCACCGGTAAAAGCTCATTGGTCACTCACATTACTCAGAAGACACCGGTAGACTAGAAACAGAGTGTATGCATTGGTAGATCGATTTAAGTACACAGTACCAGTCTCATAGTGTATACAATGGATGAATCGGGTATAAGGTATACCGGTCTAAACTGTCTAAAGATACGCACTAGATTCTGTGGAGCAGTTTGAGTTAAAACCGGATTATACGGGACATCCACCGCTCTGAAGTGGAGTTAGCTTTATTTCTAAGGATGTTTTGCAAGGTAAACTCCAGATCATAACGCATAGCTTTTTGCTACTTGCATGATTTATCGTTGAGTTTACAACTTGGCGGTTCTATGAGTTAAGAGTATCATTACGGTGAACTCTTGTATAAATACAGATCATAGGATGCTAGAAAAGTTATTGTTGAAAGTTGTTTAGTAAACAGAGCAGTAAAGAGTAATCTGCGAAGAGATCACAGTCACCAAAGGTGAAAGGCAAAGAGGTAGAAAAGATTCAAAAACCAGGCAAACCGGGGAAAGATCAACAAGTATGATCTAATCAGACAATCAGTGTCATAACAGATCATTGCTTTTATTAGGTGTGAAAGTAAATTGAAATCCCTTTATCAAGGTGGACCTAATCGGTTCTTTGTAAAATCCCCTAATAGGGTAACATCATTGTTGGTGTTAAAAGTCCTCTAACCAGGCGACTCTTAACAAGGTTAAGATCTTAACCAATCTTTTGTAAAATCCCTTAACCGGGTAGCACCTTAACCAGTGCTTTGTAAACTCCTAACAGGGTGCCTTCATTCTGCAGTAGTGAAGTTGTGAGCTCTGTCTCACTGTGGTTTTTTCCTTCTAACCGAGGGTTTCCACGTATATATCTTGTGTTGATCTATGTACTTCTTTTACAGTTATGAATGTTTGCTTTTACTTTGTTTAGATTACAAGAAGTACTAAACAAGATTGAAATTATAGTAGGAAATAGTTCTTACTGATTCACCCCCCCCCCTAAGTAACTGGTTGGTAATGACAATTGGTATCAAAGCCTAGTTCTCTATACTTAAAAGTCTAACAGCTTGAAAGAAAGATCATGGAGGGTTACCGATATCAGAAACAGCTAGAGGAAGCCAACGACATTATTGCCTCTCTGGAGAATAGACTGAGGAGATCACTTGCAAAGAGAAAGGAGTTCGCTCTACAGTCGAATGAGAGCAATGAAACCATTGATGAACTCTCTGGGCAGAGTGGATCTGATGAAGCTGAGGAGGTAGTATCTGAACTCATGAAAAAAAAATCATATCCTGACCGATCAGATCTCCAACCTTAAGAGGGAACAAGAGGATAATGCCCTAAGGATGACTAAACTGATTGAGAAAAAGAGAAAAGTTGAAGATGAAAGGAATACAACAATCAAGTCGCTAACAGCATCTGAAAAAGCAAGGAATCGAGCAAAGGAAGTTGTAGGAGCAAATGAGCTTATCATTTTGCAACTTCAAGAAGACATGCAGATTGTCACTCAAGAAAACGCCAACATGCAGAAAGGTTGACATGATAGGGATGAGGCATGCAAAAGACTGGCACTGGAATTGTATCAACTGAAGGAACAAATGAAAGAACTTGAAGAAAGAAATGAAACCCTGAGAAGACACAACGAGAACTCGGTCAAGCTTGATGAGCAACTTAAGGCTCAAAGAAAGCATAAAGACCAAACCGGTCTTGGATTCACCGGTGAAGTCACCAAAGAAACTGGTGAGTCTTCTGGAGCTAAGACAAGCAAGAAAGAAAAGAAGAAGCCGCTGGCACAAAAAGGTAAGAAGACCTTTAACACCTCTTGCAATCATTATGGGAAACCGGGACATAGAACAAATAACTGCAGGAATGCACCGGTAAAACCAAACAACAGCTACTGCAAAAACTGTTGCAAGTTTGGCCACAAGACCAATGAATGTTGGTCCAGCCCTACATCGATGTCCAGTGGAAGCAGGGGAAGCTTCAAGGGCTACTGCTATGCATGCAATAAATTTGGACACAAGGCTAAAGAATGCAAATCGAAGACTATGGCATTCAGATTCCCAAGACCGGTATTCACCAAGAGAAACAAGAACCGGAGCACAACCAACTATGCAAATTGTGGAACACACAACCACAATGACTCATGGTGCAAATCACCCAATACAAGAAGGGTGAACCCATGGAAGGCAACCGGGATAGTCTGCTATCACTGCAACAAAGTTAGACACTTAGCCAAAAATTGTAGGAACCGGTCATCCAACAAGAAGAAAGAACTGGTCAAATCGGTAGAGAAGATCAACAAGGAAGAGAAGATTGAGAAAAGAGTCAGACAGATTTGGTTCAAAAAGGAATCAAAGAGCTTCGCTGAGGAGAAGACAGAGGAAAGATCATCATCTGCAGATGGTGATATCTCTTCAGCAAACTAAGTCGTAAAGGCCTAGAGGGAACCAGTAGACAATCTACGGTTCCCGATAAGACTCATGAGAATTGGACTCACTCAGTCTACAAGGACAATCGGTCAGGTAAGCAAAAATCAATCAATGACTTCCAAACCGAAAAAGCCGAATCACCGGTTGGGAAAAACGGAAACAAAAGTTAGGTAAGGCATTTATTACTGTAGTCGTTTAACAAATAGTTACCGTTTGGTAATTACCGTTATGACCTAACCCTATAAAAGAAAGGAGAATTACTCACAAGTTTTTACTTGGCTTATTTTGTGATTTGCGAATTCTTGTGCTAAGTATCATTCTCACGCTTTGATCACTGAGAATTATTGTTTGTAATACCAATCTAAGCTACTTTCTGTAAGTTACCGGTTAGCAAGAAATGGCCTCATCATCCGCTACCGTGAAGTTGATCAAGGCAGATCAAGTGGATCGACCTACATACGATATTGCGCCAATCCAGAATAGAGCAGTCGACATGGCTAGAGCTTTGTCCACAGTACCTGATCGCGTCTTCATGACTAAAGATGTAATTGCGTTCATTCACGCCAAGCAGGAAGAACTTGGCGAAACATACATTGAGGGTGAGTATGTCTCCCTGTGTGAGAACGGAAGATTGCAAGATTGATACGCAAGGCTAGTGTTGTCCGGTCTTATCAACGGAGTCACCTATCCGACCATCTTCCGACCAGACTGGATTCGACTGGTCCTCAGTCGAGTGCATGATCCAGGATTCTGGCTACAAAAGGATCAGATACAGAGATAACCAAGGATGACATACATCAAGTCACTGGTTATAGTCAAGTAGGGGAAGCCCTGACGCTATGAACCATCGCAAATGCAATCGTCACCAAGCTAACGAAATCCAAATCCGATGGTCGTCTCATGACTGTGAACGACATCAAAGACAATGGGGTTCGGTTTGCTTCCGCAGTGATAGGCTATAAGGTCTATCAGTCCAGCAACCGGAATAGCATACCAGGAGGAGCCATACATGCAACTCATCAGATTATGCACGACAACGCCCAATATGATATCTACGGAATGCTTCGAGGGCAGATATTTTAGAACATGAAAAAGCTCGGTATAGTCAAGAAGAAATCAATGAAGTACGGCACCCTGTTAGTGTGCCTTTACTTCTATTACCAGAACTTCTTCCCAGGCATTGGCAAGGTGACATGGAAGACCGATAGACTGGTCATGCATCAAATAGCTGATTTGGCCAACCAACTGGGAAACCAGTTAAGCAACGTAGTGAATGAATATTTTGAAGCCTTTCAACTAAGGATGCACGCAAGGGAGCGGATACCATCATCAATCATTGAAGAATACAAGGATGATGTGTGTTTTCTTGTTTCCACCAATCACTGTATAATTCAAGCAGTCGAACCAAGAACAAAGTATGCTCCTGAGCTAGGATATGAGATCGCTTCCAAGACTGCTAAGGCATATGCTGATGCCCTGAATGAAGAAAGATTGGATCTCTCTACAAACCGGTTCGGCACGTTCGCAGAGATTCTAGAGAATCTGAAAAAGAGCACACCGATCAAGAATGTTTACAAGAGGACCCCCACACCAAAGAAGAAACCGGCCACCGAGTAACCCAAGGCTCAAAAGAAGAAGGCGAAACCGGTATCTACTACTCAAGAAGTAGAACAAGAGGAGTCAGACTCAGAAGATACAGTTCCTTTAATCAAAAGGAAGAGGGGTTCAAGCAAACTGGTGAAGGAACCTGAACCAAGACCAAAAAGGCAAGATATTGATGAATTAGTAGCAAGAATAAAGGATACAGGGAGGTTAGGTCAAGTGGGAAGAAGGTACGAATTAAGCAATGATGAAGACAGAAGGAAAATTGAAGAAGCGATAGTATTCTGCCTTCATAAATTCAATCTACATCCTAATGAACTTCACAAGACTTTCCCTAAGGATCTCCTAGAAATAATTGAAGCTAGATGGAAAGCTTCAATGGAAAGAGAGGAGCTGAGGATTCAAGCTCTTCTAGAGGTTCAGGACCATCTCACTCTAGAAGAAGCCATGGAACAGGCTGAACTGCATCAGCAATCCTTCTTAACAAAAACGAGAATCGGTCTCATGCTTATTGGTGAAGCAGAGACAGTGCATAAAGGAGTTGAGATATGGACCAAACTTCTTCAAACCCAGCAGCAAGCGGAAGAAGCAGCTCAAAGAGCCACAGTTCAACCGGTCCCTGACACCGATAAAGGCAAAGGAGTGCTTGGAGCAGAAGTACCGGTCATCGACATCACTGATGACAAGAGCAATGAACCTACACGACTAGCCGTTCTCATCTCTCCGAGCAAAGGTAACACTAAACCTATGTCAATCAATGATATAGTTGATGAAGTAATGGACTTTGGAATAGTAGACAATGCTGCCAAGTGGTATAGTGTTTTAGAAGAAGAGGATAAACAGGCAGTCATTATAGCAATAGTGGAAACATTTCTGGACTTTCATAGAACTCCAAGGGACTACAGGTCAAATTTTCCACCGGAATTGAATTCTAGGTTTCAAACCAAATGGAGAGTGATATTACTAAACCAGTTACTGAGAGGGGGGCTGAATCAGTAAATACTTCGTTTGTGAGTGTAATTGCAAACTTGTTTAATTATCCTTAACTGATAAGCATAATAAAGCAAACACTTACAAGCATGAAAGAATCACACAGATCAACACAAGCATTTATACGTGGAAACCCTCGGTTAGAAGGAAAAAACCACGGTGAGACAAAGCTCACAACTTCACTACTGTAGAATGAAAGAGCCCTGTTAGGAGCTTACAAAGCACTGGTTAAGGTGCTACCCGGTTAAGGGATTTTACAAGAGATCTATTAAGATCTAAACCCTGTTAGGAGCTGCCTGGTTACAGGACTTTGAACATCAAAACGATGTTACCCCTGTTAGGGGATTTTTACAACGAACCGATTAGGCCCACCCTAATGAAGGGATTTCAATTTGCTTTAACTATTTATAAAAGCAATGATCTGTTATGACACTGATTGTCTGATTAGATCATACCTCTTTCCCAGTTTGCCTAGCTGTTGATCACTTCTACCTCTGTGTCTGTAGCTCTTCTCTCAGAAGATGTCTCTCCTTTGCTCTATGCAATCACCAACAATCAACAACATCTATCTTGCGTCCTAAGATGTATATTTATACAAGAGTTTACCATAATGAAACCCTTAACTCGTAGAACCGCCAGGCTGTAAACTCACCAAAAATCATGCAACTAGCAAAAAGCTATGCGTTATGATCTGGAGTTTACCTTGCAAATCATATGTGGAGATAAAGCTAACTCCGGTTAAAAAGCTAACTCCACTTCAGAGCGGTGGATGTTCCGTATAGTCTGGTGTTATCTCAAACTGCTCCACAAAATCCGGTGTGGATCTTAAGGCAGTTTAGACCGGTGTAACCTTATACCCGGTTCAACTTGGTATGCACATTGAGACTGATACTGTGTACTTAGATCAGTCTACCGGTGTGTTCTCTTTGCTTTATCTACCGGTGCATACACATTGTTCCTTGTCTACTGGTGTCTTCTAAGTAATCTGAGTGACCGGTGAGCCCTTACCGGTGCATGGTGTTTGTGAATGTACACTAATGACAACTTAAATTGCTAACAATCTTCCCCTTTGTCATTGGTGGCAAAAACTATACAAAACCATACTCACTTACTTTCTTTGTAGAACACTTCCCTTGTCTGAGTGCTCTGGTCGCTGTTACATTCTCGTCTTTTCTTTGACCTCTGTTCTGCTCTTCTCTGTTCTTGCCTCTGCTGCTTTTCTCTGTTTCTTCCCCTTTTTGCCTCCATAGGACAAAGGTTTATGCTTTTCTTCACATTTGAATTGTTGTGAAGATAACCTTATAGATATTCTTTGCAGAATGTAGGAATGGTGCCCATTGACCGGTTACATATTCGATGTTCTTTTGGGCTGCCTTAAGAGAAACAATGATGTTCTCCATATCTTCCACAGTTTTGTAATTCGGTTCATTGATCAAAGCATTTGTAGATATTGTTGTCTGGTGCATGATGTCAAGTGTTGGGGCCAGAAGCATCTGGAATCCAATGATGCCTTGGATTCTTTTGTTCTTCTCTTCAGCTCTCTTTCTCAGGATTAGTGCAAGACTTGTCATTTCTCTGCTAAAAGTTGTCGCAGATTTATTCTTGGTGTCAAAGTGGGTTGACAAGGCTCTTATGTCCTCTGATGTCTTTGTAGCTTTTTCAGTCAAATCATGCAAAAATATTTCAAAGTTTGAAGTTCTGCTCATCAAACTTCCTGCAACTCGAATCTGTTGTTGAAGAACTTTCAAGTTGTTTGACAGAGTAACCTTGATATCTGCAACTTGTTTGTGAAGAATCTCCACTCTTTTCTTCTCATAGAGGTCAATTGCCACTGTTTTTGGATCAGTTAGATCCTCACCGATAGTTTGCACTAGTATTTCCAGTTGATCGATGACCGGTTCATCTTCATCTATATCAGCATCCGATACGAAATTACACAATATGTTTTTGACAGTGGTCAGGACCATGTCCTGTTTTCGCTTGGTTAGTTCCTTGAGCTGCCTAATTGACATCTTGTTGATGTCTACCACTGTGATGTCACCATTTTGAAATAGAAATTAATATTTTATAAAATAATAAAAGAAAATTTAATAAATAAAATGATATAATATAATCTATTATTAAAATAATAAAATAATATATAAGCATACTAATATATTATTAATATAAAACATTATTAAAATAATAATAAAAATATGATATATAAATATAATATATAATATAATATATTGATGAATCAATATAATAATATTAATAAATTATTAAATATAATAAATAATAAATAAGCAATCACACTGAGTATAGTCTCTTATTATTTATAATATATTATTCATGTAGTAAATATAAATAAATAAAATAACATAATATAATCCAAAAGACATGACTTTTGGGAAAAAAAGGTATAAGAAAACAATCACGGGAAAAAAAGAAAGGACACGAAGAAATAATATGGAAAGCTTGGGAGAAAATAAAGGAGAAAAGATAGGAGAAAATAAAGGAGAAAAGATCGCAGAAAATAAAGGAGAAAATGTAGGAGGAACTCAAGGGAGGAAAAAATAATATAAAGGAGAGTGAAAGATAAAAGACTTTCAAGAAAAATTCAATATTGTGGTATGTCATTTAAAATACAAATTAATTATTTATTTATTGAATATTATATATATCTATATATGAACATATTTTCAAGTTATATGGTATTTAGATATAGATTATATATATATGAATTTGTTTTAATTAAATTATATATATATATATTTAAGAATTAATTAAAATATATAAATATATATATTTTTTAATTATATATATATATATTGGTAATATTTCTGATTTATATTAATGAATATACTATTTTGACATTCCTTATGTAGATAATGAAATCAATGTTATACAATTCTTGATAATTAATTTTATATTCATTTTCCCTCTAGTAGCCATACATATGAATCTTATATTCGTCCCGAGCTACATAGAGATCAAAGTAATGGCAATTCGAGATTGATATAGCCCCATTTCCCATTTGTGATTAATGGCAATTCGAGGTTGGTATAGCCCCATTGCCTATTTGTGATTAATGGCAATTCGAGGTTGGTATAGCCCTATTGCCTATTTGTGATTAATGGCAATTCAAGGTTGGTATAGCCCTGTTGCCTATTTGATATGGATGGCAATTCGAGGTTGATATAACCTCGTTGCCAATCTATAATTGATGGCAATTCGAGATTGGTATAGTCCCGTTGCCAAAGCTGAGATTGTTATAATCTCATAGGCAGTATATATACTGATACCAGTCATATGCATATGCGTAGGCTTGGAATGCATTTATTGCTTCCAAGAGGTACTTATGGGAAGTGCTCTATGGGATGATGTGTCGATAGCCCAGTTGCTTAAAGTGGATCTTATATCCCTCAAGCCGAGAATCGAGAATTTTGTGAAGCCCGACCTAGAGGCAGCCTTAAGAACCAAATTCCCCCCTTACTAACTTAAAGTAGAGTATGAGTCATATAAATATTGTATAATATATTGTACTAATATCGGTTTTGCAAGAAATTATAAGGAGAATAAGAAGGAACATTACATAACCAATATTATTCATTAAGGTTATATATTAATTGGTTGTTTAATACCACATAAAATATTAAAGATAAATAATAATCAAAATATAATATATCATTAAATAATAATAGCTTATAAATTAAATATAATATATCAAGATATAAATTAGCAAAAAAATTAATTATAAATAAACATATATATTATTGATGAAATATGAATATTTCATCTATGATTAAGAAAGGAGATACAAAAAATTAGTTTTCCTAAAAACTTAAATGAGAAATTTGTGTAAGGTCCCGACTAGGGACATTACAACCACCGTATCGGTGACCTTACTCCTTTTATCTTCCTACAACTTTCTCTTAGATGAGGAGGAGCTTGGAACATCTAATGTCTCTTTTTGCTTTTGTTCCTTTTCCAGTTGAGCTTGCTCGATTTGTACAGGAATTTCTTGTTCCTGTTCCTTAATTTCTTCATCTCTTTGTAAGTTAACCTCTTCCGGTCTTGTTTGTTGTTGTGGATCTTCCCCTTCCTGTTGCACTTCTTCTTCAGCCATAGCATCTTCCTCTTGATGCGAGTGCACTTCCGGTGGGACTTGTGTTTGTTGTTGTTCTTCAGTCGTATGAAGATCACCTACAACAATTCCTTCATCACCTTCAAATGATATGTCAATTGGAATATCACCAATAGATTTCTCCAGATTGACAAGTTCACCAAAAGTGAACATTTCTATGGGAACTTCCTGTTCACAAGTTATCGGATCTTGAGTTGTAGTGAACTGAATAGGTGGTTCATTTAATGTTGCTATTTGATCTTGAGGACCTGTGGTTTCAAGAGTATTGAAGTCATACTGCTGCCAGAAGTCTAAAGTCTCTTTGAAGACTTCATTCTCATATCCATTGAGAATCTTGGCAACCCTATAATTTGTATCCAGATTCATAAATGCTTCTTCTAATAGAAGCTTTACTCTCTTGTCACTTAGATCAGGTCTAGCTTTTTCCAGCGCTTCCCTATTGATCTTTGAGTTTATTTCTAGACCGGTTCTCCATTTTGTTTGAAGATTACTATTTAACTCAGGAGGAAATTTGGCCCTATAATCCCTAGGAGTTTTGATGAAATCCAGTAAACTTTCAACAAGAGCTTTTTCAATTTCCTGTTTGTCCTCCTCAGCTAATACACTATACCATTTGGCTGCATTATCTATTTCTCCAAAATTTGTGACTTCAGCTACAATGTCATTGATAGTCATTGTGTGAACCTTGCCTTTTTCTGGAGACACTAGAAGTGTTGGGTTGGATGGTTCATCACTGATGTCAACAATGACCGGTTTCTCTACTCCAAGCACACCTTTTCCCTTCCCGGTGTCAGCAATTGGTGGAATTGTAGTCTTCTGGCATGCTTCCTCAGCTTGTTGCCGAGTCTGGAGAAGTTTGGTTCAGGTAGACACACCTTCTTGGTGAACTTTATCTACTTCTCCTATAAGCACTTGACTGATCCTCTTCCTTGTTAGAAAGTTTTGTTTGTGAAGATCAGCTTGTTGAGTAGCTTCCTCCAAAGTAAGGTGATTCTGTACTTCCAACAGAGCTCGTACTCGAAGCTCTTTTTCCTTGTCCTTTGAGGCTTCCCACCTAGCTGTAAGTATCTCATATAGATCTTTTGGTACAATCTTTTGAATCTCAGAACGAAAAAAGTTAAACTTGTGAATGCAAAAAACGATACCTTCTTCAACCTTTCTTCTATCTTCGCCATTGCTTACTCCATGCCTTCTGCCCACCTATCCTAACCTTCCTGTATCCTTTATTCCTGTTATTAATTCATCAATATTTTGTCTTTTTGGTCTTGCTTCGAGCTCCTTCACCGGTTTGCTTAATCCCTTCTTCATTTTGATTAAAGGAACTGTGTCCTCAGACTCGGTTTCTTCATCTTCTTCTTCTTGTTTGCTTGCCACTGGTTGAGTTTTCTTCTTTTGTGCCCTTGGTGGTGCAGTCACCAGTTTCTTCTTCGGTGTAGGCGTTCTTTTCACATAAACGTTCTTGATTGGTGCCCTTTTTCGATTTTTCTCTATTTTGTCATAGGTTCCAAACCGTTGAGCAGAGAGATCTAGGTGTGCCTCCTGCAGGGCCTCTGCATAATCCTTTGCAGTCTTTGCGGTGATCTCATAACCAAGCTCCGATGCATACTCATCTCTTGGTTCTACTGCTTGAATGATGCAGAAGTCAGTTGATACCAAAAAACATACCTCTTCTTTGTATAGGTCAACAATAGTTGACGGAATTCTTTGTCTGGCATGTATTTTTAGCTGAAAGGCCTTGAAATAATCGGTCATTGCCTTGCCTAACTAGTCTCCCAGTTGGTTAGCCATATCACTAATTTGCATCATGACAGGTCGATATGTCGCCCATGTCACTTTTCCTATTCCACTTTTCCTATTCCAGGGAAGAAATTAGAATAGTAAAAATAGAGACATATCAGAAGTGTGCCAAATTTCAATGATTTCTTTTTGACGATGCCTAGCTTCTTCATATTCTCAAAAATCTGCCCTCTTAGCATTTCACACATATCATACTGTGCATTATCATGTATTTCGGTGAGCCGCATGTATGCCTCCACCCGATATGATGTTTAGGTTACTAGACTGATATATTTTGTAACCTATTACAGCAGATGCGAACCAAACTATTGGATCTTCAATATCAGTTACAGTCATCAATCATTTGTCAGATTTTGATTTAGTCAGTTTGGCCACCACTGCATTTGATATGGTTCTCAGGGTTAGGGCTTCCCCTTGATTCCTGAACCCGATTACCCTATGAAGATCATCTTTCGTGATCGGAGTGCAGATTCTTTTCGTGAGCCAAAATCCCGGTTCATGCACTCGACTAACCACCATTCGAATCCAGTCTGGTTTGAAGATGGTTGGATATGAGACTCCATTGATAATCCCAGACGATACCAGCTTTGCCTAACCATTAGGATAATTTCCATCTTTGCATAGCAAGCGATACTCGCTTTGTATGTACGTCTCACCCAATTCTTCTTGTTTTGCATGGATGAACGCAGTTACATCTTCTGTCAGGAGTACTCCATTAGGCACTAACAAGAGTGCACCAGCCATGTCGTTCTCCCTATTATGATTCAGCACAATATCATACAGAGGACGATCAGCTTGATTTGCCAGAACCAGCTTTGCGTCGTAAGATGAAGACGACATTGCTCTCAATTGGTTACTAGAGAGATGATTGATCGGTTTCTCAGACAATCTCGCTCAATGATCAATTCGCGAGAATATTACTCAAGCAGAAAATAGATAGACACATAAATCGCATGGTAAAAGTAAATGAGTAATTCTTCTTTGCTTTTATAAGATTAGGGCATAATGGTAATTACCAAACGGTAACTATTGTTAAACGGCTACAGCATTAAATGCCTTACCTAACCTTTCTTGCCGCTTTTGCTAACCGGTAGTCCAACTTTTTCGATTAGGCATGCCTCGGTTGAACACCTCATACCTTTCCAGTCTGACCTATAGACTGAGTAAGATGAAACTCACTAGTTCTACCGGGAACGGTAGTTGCACTACCGGTTCCCCCTAAGCCTTGAAAGCTCAATTTGTAGAAGAAATATCACCATCTTGTGATGATGATCTTGCCTCTGTTTTCTCCTTAGCGGAGCTCTTTAATTCCTTAACGAACCATATTTTCTTTATCTCTTTCTTGGTCTCCTTACCTTTGTTGTTATTCTTATCAGAAGTCAAGGTCTTCACCACTGGTTTGGCCGATCCTTTGCCTTTGTTCCTAGTCTGGTTCCAGCAGTCTTTATCTAAGTGACCGACTATGTTGCAGTGATAGCAAACAATCCCGGTTGCCTTCCATGGGTTCGTCCTTCTTGGATTGGGTGATTTGCTCCATGAATCACTGTTGTCATGCATCCCATTGTTTGTATAGTTAGTTGTGTTCTGGTTCTTGCTTTTCTTGGTGAATACCGGTCTCGGAGATCTGAATGCCATTGTTTTTTATCTGCATTCCTCAGCCTTGTGTCCAAACTTGTTGCATGTATAACAATAGCCCTTAAATCTTCCCTTGCTTCTGTTGGACACAGATGTGGGGCTAGACCAGCATTTGTTGGTCTTGAGCCAATATTTGCAGCAGTTCTTGCAGTGGCTGATGTTTGGCTTTGCTTTCTTGCTTGTCTTGACACCAAAAGATTCACCATTCTCTTTGGTGATTTCACCGGTGAATCCAAGACCGGTGTGATCTTTGTGCTTTCCTTGAGCTTGGAATTGCTCATCAAGCTTGACCGAACTTTCATTGTATCTTCTCAAGGTTTCACTCCTTTCTTCAAGGATTTTTTTTTGTTCCTTGAGTTGATATACCTCAATTGTCAGTCTTTTACATGCATCATCCCTACCTTGCCATGCCTTGTGCATATTGGCGTTTTCTTGGGTGACAATCAGCATATCTTCTTGAAGTTGCAAAATGATAAGTTGACTTGCCCCTACAGCTTCCTCTACCCGGTTTCCTGCATTTTCAGTGGCTGTTAATGACCTGATTGTTGTGTTCCTTTCATCTTCAGCTTCTCCCTTTTTTTTTATCAGTTCAGTCATCCTCCGAGCGTTCTCTTCTTGCTCCCTTTTGACCAGAGAGCTCATCAATAGTTTCATTGCTCTCATTGAGTTGTATAGCTAGCTCCTTTCTTTTTGCAAGGGATCTCCTCAATCTATTTTGTAGAGAGGCAATGATGTCGTTGGCTTCCTCTAATTGTTTCTGATACCAGTAACCCTCCATGATCTTACTCTCAAGCGGTTAGGCTTTATATATGAGAGCTTGAGCTCTGATACCAATTGATATTACTAAACCCGTTACTGAAAGGGGGGGTGAATCAGTAAATACTTCGTTTGTGAGTGTAATTGCAAACTTGTTTAATTATCCTTAACTGATAAGCATAATAAAGAAAACACTTACAAGCATAAAGGAATCACACAGATCAACACAAGCATTTATACATGGAAACCTTCGGTTAGAAAGAAAAAACCACGGTGAGACAAAGCTCACAACTTCACTACTGTAGAATGAAAGCGCCCTGTTAGGAGCTTACAAAGCACTGGTTAAGGTGCTACCCGGTTAAGGGATTTTACAAGAGATCTATTAAGATCTGAACCTTATTAGGAGCTGCCTGGTTATAGGACTTTGAACATCAAAACGATGTTACCCTGTTAGGGGATTTTTACAACGAACCGATTAGGTCCACCCTAATGAAGGGATTTCAATTTGCTTTAACTACTTATAAAAGCAATGATCTGTTATGACACTGATTGTCTGATTAGATCATACCTCTTTCCCACTTTGACTAGTTGTTGATCTTTGCTACCTCTGTGTCTGTAGCTCTTCTCTCAGAAGATGTCTCTCCTCTGCTCTATGCAATCACCAACAATCAACAACATCTATCTTGCGTCCTAAGACCTATATTTATACAAGAGCTTATCATAATGAAACCCTTAACTCATAGAACCCTCAGGCTATAAACTCACCAAAAAGCATGCAACTAGCAAAAAGCTATGCGTTATGATCTGGAGTTTACCTTGCAAATCATCTGTGGAGATAAAACTAACTCTTGTTAAAAAGCTAACTCCACTTCGGAGCGGTGGATGTTCCGTATAGTCCGGTGTTATCTCAAACTGCTCCGCAAAATCTGGTGCGGATCTTAAGGCAGTTTAGACCAGTGTAACCTTATACCCGGTTCAACTTTGTATGCACACTAAGACCGGTACTGTGTACTTAGATCGGTCTACCGGTGTGTTCTCTTTGCTTTATCTACCGGTGCATACACACTATTCCTTGTCTACCGGTGTCTTCTAAGTAAAGTGAGTGACCGGTGAGCCCTTACCAGTGCATGGTGTTTGTGAATGTACACTAATGACAACTTAAATTGCTAATAGAGAGTTGGTCTAGGAATAAATACAAGAATAAGTAGAGAAACCTTGACTCAAGTTAGACCAAGCCTAAGTGAAGACCACATAAAGCTTCTATTAGAAGAGGCATCAATGAATTTGCAACCCGGAATCAGAGTTGCCAAAATAATAAATGGACTTCATAAAGAGGTCTATGAAGAGACCCTAGATTTCTGGAAAAAGTATGATTTCAGTTACTTGGACAATTTAGGTCCTCAGGATCTAGCTGAACAATTACAAGCACCACCGGTAAGATTCACCACTAGTGAAAAATCTGCCACCGGAATTGAAAAAGGTCAAACAGAAGAGTTCACAGCTAGTGAACAAATAAATGTTGAATAAGAGATAGAGATTGAAGTACCGATGGGTGAACTTCATACAGTTGTAGAGCAACCGGATGCACTACATAAACAGGAACAGAATATAGAGGTTGAAGAGCAACCGGAAGATGATTCTCAAACCGAGGAAGAACCACCTGCAAAGGAAGAACCACCTGCCAAAGAAGACCTACCGGAAGAAGAGGTTCAACCAGAAAGTACAGCTCAACAAGGAGCTTAAGAGAATAAGGGATGAGGAAGAGAATAAGGGACGAGGAAGAAATCTCAGTCCACACTGAGCAAGCTCAATAGGAGCCAGAGCAAAGGCAACAGGAACAAGCAGACATGCCAAGCTCCTCATCTAAAAGGAAGTTGCCATTTGCCGAAGTGAAGGAAGCTAAGAAGAGTAAGGTCACCGATACACTGGTAGACATCAACAAGATGTCAACAAGGCAGCTAAAAGAGCTAACCAAAAGAAAACAGGACATGGTCCTAACCACAATAAAGAACATTCTGAGCAATTTTGTACCAGATGCTGACCTAGATGAAGATGAACCGGTCATCGATCAGCTAGAAGTTCTGGCACAAGCAATCGGTGAGGATCTCACTGATCCAGAAATAGTGGCAATTGACCACTATGAAAAAAAAAGAGTGTAGATTCTCCACAAACAGGTTGAAGAAATCAAGGTTAATGTGACTACCAACCTGAGAGTGTTGCAACAGCAACTACAAGTGGCAGGAAGTTTGATGTCCAGGACTTCAAACTTTGATTTATTCTTGCAAGATCTAACAGAAAAGTCTGCCAAGACCACAGAGGACATTAGAGCTCTTTATCTTCCCAGTTCGACATAAAGAATAAATCTGCAACACATTTTAGCAAAGAAATGACAAGTCTGGCTCTTGTCAAAAGGAAGACTACAGAAGAGGAAAACAAGAGAATCCAGGACATTGTTGGATTTCAGCTATTTTTAGCCCCAACATTTGACTCCATGCAGCACACTGCCACAACAACAGAAGCTTTGATAAATTAACCGGATTACAAAACTGTGGAAGATATGGAGAACATCATTGTTTCTCTTAAGGCAACCCAAAAGAACATAGAACATGTAACCGGTCAGTGAGCACCATTCCTTCACTCTGCCAAAACAATTTATAAGGATATCTTCACCAAACTTCAAATGTGAAGAGAAGCATAACCCTTTGTCCAATGGAGGCAAAAAGGGGAAGAAGAAGCAGTAGAGAGCAGAGGATATAGCAAGGGAAATGGGAAGCAGAGCAGGACTCAGACAACAAAGGAAAGAGAAGAGAAGATCATAACAAGATCAAGACATAATAGCTTCAGTCACTCAACCACCGGAGCACTCAAACAGGGGAAGTCTGGAACAAGGGGAAGTATGTTACAAAGGAAAGAACAATCTACAAGACCAAGGTATAAATAGTCACAAGTAAGTGAGTATGGTTTTGTGTATGGTTTTGCCACCAATGACAAAGGGGAAGATTGTTAGCAATTTAAGTTGTCATTAGTGTAAATTCACAAACACCATGCACCGATAAAAGCTCACCGGTCACTCACATTACTCAAAAGACATCGGTAGACTAGAAACAGAGTGTATGCACCGGTAGATCGATTTAAGTACATAGTACCGGTCTCATAATGTATACAAAGGATGAACCGGGTATAAGGTATACCGGTCTAAACTATCTAAAGATCTGCACCGGATTCTGTGGAGCAGATTGAGTTAAAACTGGATTATATGGGACATCCACCGCTCTGAAGTGGAGTTAGCTTTTAACAGGAGTTAGCTTTATTTCTAAGGATGTTTTGCAAGGTAAACTCCAGATCATAACGCATAGCTTTTTGCTACTTGCATGATTTATCGTTGAGTTTACAACCTAGCAGTTCTATGAGTTAAGAGTATCATTACGGTGAACTCTTGTATAAATACAGATCATAGGACGCAAGAAAAGTTGTTGAAAGTTGTTTAGTAAACAGAGCAGTAAAGAGTAATCTACGAAGAGATCACAGTCACTAAAGGTGAAAGGCAAAGAGGCAGAAAAGATTCAACAGCCAGGCAAACCGGGGAAAGATCAACAGGTATGATCTAATCAGACAATCAGTGTCATAACAGATCATTGCTTTTATTAGGTGTTAAAGCAAATTGAAATCCCTTTATCAAGGTGGCCCTAATTGGTTCTTTGTAAAATCCCCTACCAAGGTAACATCATTGTTGGTGTTAAAAGTCCTCTAACCAGGCGACTCTTAACAAGGTTAAGATCTTAACCGATCTTTTGTAAAATCCCTTAACCGAGTAGCACCTGAACCAGTGCTTTGTAAGCTCCTAACAGGGCGCCTTCATTCTGCAGTAGTGAAGTTGTGAGCTCTGTCTCACCGTGGTTTTTTCCTTCTAACCGAGGGTTTCCACATATATCTTGTGTTGATCTGTGTACTTCTTTTACAGTTATGAATGTTTGCTTTTACTTTGCTTAGATTACAAGAAGTACTAAACAAGATTGGAATTATAGTAGGAAATAGTTCTTACTAATTCACCCCCCCCCCCCCCCTCTCAGTAACCGGTCGGTAATAACATTCAATTCCCCATGTTGTCAAAGAGTTAACTTTGTGACTTGAGTTATCTGGTCTTAATGTAAGCCTATGCCAAAACTAAACCCATCCTATGGCCTAGTAACTAGCAATTGTCAAGAGGAGATACCAATAGTCATGGTCATCAATCTTGTTTAAATGTTTGTTATCAAGGTTGATATTATTAAGACTAAAGTATTTAATAATTAAATGAATATATTTATTTTTAAAAAGGCATAACTGCCAAACATTAAATGTTTCAAGATATTCTTTTTGCAATCCGAAAGGGAGTCCAATGTGGACATAAACACCCCCTATGTGCAACAGACAGATTACCTCATATTATATAAAAACTTGAACAGAGGAATTCAAACTGGAGTTTTCTGTTCGGTTTTCTATGTGCCATGAAGCTTGTAAATTGGAGTTCACTTTTGATTGCTACATGGTGACAACATGCTTATTCAATTACCAATATTCTTGGGCGTGATCTACGTTTGAAATGTGCTCCATTATGCACATCAAACAGACAAGTTACTGGTTGTCACATTAATAAGAGGAGGTTTAATTTATGTTTTAACCGCCTTCTTTTATGACATATAAAACAGCCATAGTGGTGGCTACATAAGAGGAGGAAAGTTTGATGTTTTACTTTCTTTGTTATAAAAATAATGCAAGCAATGTGAAAAAGGAATATATTGTTTTAGTTTGCTTTTGGGTTGGGGAAATTGCTATGCATGAGGAGATTGTTTTGTGTGTCATTTGTCATCATGTGGAGGATAATAGAAGATATCTTTCCTGAGATTTAAGAAGAATGCATGCGCGAAGGGAAGGGGTTATGGTTGTTTGATGAATTGACATTGAAGTGTTGTTGTTGCTATGCCATTGTGGTTGTGCAAGCCACTGTTGTACAAGCAGTTGCCGTGCAAATCACTGTTGCTGTGCAAGTCTGCATTGTTGTGCAATTCAACATTTCTGCCAACATATTTTAGGCATGTTTATCTGATTTCTTTTCATTTTCCTGGTAATAGTATGACATGTGGTGACAACTTTGCTAGAAAAAGAAAGCTTATACAAAGGAATATATGTTTGTTCAAGAGAGAACAAATTTCGCCTGTGTACTTACCTGTGTATAAAATCATATGAAATTTTTATTCTTTTTGCATTGCACAATTGAGAGATGGATTTCAAGTTCACGGACGAACAGCTGTATATGATTTTATTGATTCCTTTACCCTGCTTGTTCGAAATAATAGAAATATTCTTATATATACATAAATATTTGATCGATATATAGTATATACACACACGCATATATATATATATATATATATATATATATATATATATATATGTATATATATATATATATATACATATATATATATATATATATATATATATATATATATGTATATGTATATACACACACACACATATATGTGTGTATATATACACATATATCTGTATACACACACACACACACACACACACATATATATATATTATAGAAACGAGACTTGCACTCGACACAGATATGATTAATATCAATAAACTGCCATCTCTAATTGGACAATTTGATATTCACTAGATAAATTGATCTATGCACTTAGTGCAATTCACAAAGATAAGATAATACTTTGCTATATCTGATATGACTGAATCAACTATGCAAAGGATGATCTTGATGTTCAATATGATGTTAGCCTTCTCTGATTTGGCAATGGAGAATATGCTATAATATCTTCTAATTGCCTATAGCGATGACTTGCTATTTCTGATTCAATCCTTCAATATATGCAATGTATATGATGATAATATTGTTTATAGCCATATGTTGCTGTTTCAGACATGGAGTTATATTCTTGCAACAAAGTACTGATGCTGTTTCTGATGTGATCAATTTATCCTTGCAACAATGGTGCTGTCTCTGATCTCACTTTCGAACTATGCAACCAGTTAATGCCAATAAGCCAATTTCTTAACAAGCAGATCCAAGAATGGATAAGAGATAAAAAAAGGTTCTGAATAAATGAATGTTGAAGTGAATCTGATAGCCATAATATATCTTGCAATGTAAATGGATGGCACCTCTTCAAGATCGATGACACACATCCTTTCCATCGCCCTTCTTCATACAATACCAATTAGTTATAATCGTTGTTCTTCAGCATTTGCATGTCTTAATCGATACTGTCAATATTAGTTTGAGCGATTGCTGCCACTTATCTGATTCGTGCCTCTTCCTAACATAATCCACTTAATTTTGCTCACAAATGATATCTAACATAATTGTTGTCTCCTTGCTTTATTCATAATCGATGACAAATCATTTGATTAGTTATCACTGCTTTGCCAAGATGCATAATCGATTATGAATGATGCTGTCATCATCAATGATGACTAATCCTTCAATTAGTTAATTCCTCATTTAATCAATTATCTTAATTATCATTCAAGCTGCTATCTTTTCCATTAATCGATACTTAACAAGATGACTTCATCGATATCATTACTTTCCTCCACTGTATATGCCTTAATCAATTACCAATCTGTAAATCATATAAAGGTAATTGTTACATCTTCACTTGATTATCGACCTTCTCTAGTTTTAATCCGATCCTCAACTCTAGTTTTGATCCAAACCTCAACATGATACTGGGTCATGGCAGATCAGATGCTAGTAATATTGGATAAGGTCTTCTTATTCAAAATAATGGATCCTCGATATGTCATAGAATACATTGTTATTCCTAACCTGTTACTGAGAGGGGGGGTGAATCAGTAAATACTATTTCTATCTTCAATTAAGCCTTGTATAACAATTCTTGTAGAATAAACAGAATGTAAATAACCATTCACAAACAGAAATAGAAATACTCAGATCAACACATCATATATATGTGGAAACCCTCTGTTAGAAGGAAAAAACCACGGTGAGACAAAGCTCACAACTTCACTACTATAGAAACGAAGGTGCCCAGTTAAGAGCTTACAAAGCACTTGCAAGAGTGCTACCCGGTAAAGGGATTTGGTAGAAGATCGGTTAAGATCTTGACTCTGTTAGGAGCCACCTTGTTAAAGGACTTTCAACATCAATTAAGATGCTACTCGGTTAAAGGATTTATACAAAGAACCTATTAGGGTTCACCCTGATAGAGGGATTTGAATATGCTTTAACCGTATAAAAGCAATGATCTTAATTGACACTCTTTGTCTGATTAGATCATACCTATTGACCTTCCTGTTCTGTCTGGTTGTTGATCCTTTCTGCCTTTCACCGCTGTGACCGTAGCTTCTCTCTCAGAAGATATCTCTCTCTTGCTCTGTATTATCAACAACTCTCCTTTTTGTGTCCTATAGCCTTGAAACATCCGCATAGAAATATAACTAACTCCTGTTAGAAAGCTAACTCCAATTCTAAACGGTGGATGCTCCGTATAATCCGGTTTTAAATCAGACAGCTCTACATAATCTGGCGCGGATTTATATGTAGTCGACCGATATCAATCTTATACCCGATACATCCCCTGTATGCACTATAAGACCAGTACTATGTTCTCTGTTAGGTCTACCAATGCATATACTCTGTTTAGTCTACTGGTGCTTATAAAGTAATATGAGTGATCTACCGATGTACCTATACCGATGGGAATGGTGTTTGCATCTAACTTCACCAATGATAACTTGAATTTGCCAACAATCTTCCCCTTTGGCATTGGTGGAAAAACATCACTCACTCATCACAGTTATTTCCCTGTCCTGTAGACTTCACCTGTGTGTGTTCTTCAGCTCTTCTATTTGTAGACTTCCCCTGTTCTTGTGCTGCCTTCTACTCTGTAGATGAATCTACTCTGTATCTTTTCTGAGCTTCTTCCTTTCTGTTCTTCTCCCCTTTATGATCTTCTTCCTTTTCTGATGTCTTCTTCCCCTTTTTGCCTCCATAGGACAAAGGGTTTTGTGGTACTGACTCGTTTATATTTGTAACTTTGTGAAGATGTCCTTGTACACTTTCTTCGCTGTATAAAGAAAAGGGTTCCATTCACCGGTGACATGTTCTATATTTTTCTGTGCTGCTTTTAGAGAGACAATAATGTTCTCCATGTCCTCTACAGTCTTGTAGTCCGGTTCACTGATCAGATTCTCAACATCTGTTGCAGCCTGTTGCATTAAATCAAATGTTGGGGCCAAAAATAATTGAAATACAATAAAATCTTGGATTCTCTTGGTCTTCTCTTCAGATGCCTTTCTCAGAATGAGAGCTAGGCTTGTCATTTCTCTGCTGAAATCGGTTGCAGATGTGTTCTTTATGTTGAACTGGGAAGACAGAGCTCTTATGTCTTCAAAAGTCTTAGATGACTTCTTTGTGGTATCTTGCACAAAAGTATCAAAATTTGAAGTCCTAGTCATCAGACTTCCTACAACTTGTAACTGTTGTTGAAGTACCTTTAAGTTGGTTGATACCATTACCTTTATCTCTTCAACCTGTTTGTGGAGAATTTCTATTCTCTTCTTCTCATAGTGATCAATGGCAATAGTCTCCGGATTGGTGACATCTTCTCCTATTGCTTCAGCCAAAATCTCCAATTGATCAATTACAGGTTCATCTTCATCTATGTCGGCATCCAGTACAAAGTTGTACAGGATATTCTTTACACTTGTGATGACCATGTCCTGTTTCCTCTTTGTCAGCTCCTTTAGTTGCCTAGTTGACATTTTGCTTATGTTAACCACAGTCTCGCTAGCCTTGCTCTTCTTGGCTTTTGTGTCTGCTACAAAGGATAACTTCCTCTTGGATGAGGACGACATTGGAACATCTACCTGTTCCTTTTTCCTTGGCTCCTGTACCAGTTGTTCTTGCTCAATGCGTACAGGTAACTCTTGTTCCTATTCATTCGGCTGTTCTTGTTTTTCTTCATTCCCCGGTTGTACCATCTCTTCCGGTATTCTTACCTCTTCTGGTCTTTCTTTCTCTTTCTGTACTTCCCCTTCCGGTTGTGCTTCTACTTCTGGTTGTGCATCTTCTTCCTGTTGCAATTGCTCTTCTAGTGGGGCTTCTTGTTCAGGTGGTGCATCTGAGTGCTGCTCCTCAGTTGTATGAAGGTCACCTATAGCAATGTCTTCTTCACCAGATGTGGTGTTGTCAGTAGTCATCTTGACCGATGACTCTACCGGTACTTGTTCACTTGATGTGAACAGTTCCTTAGGAACTTCTTGCTCACCGATTGTTGGTTCTTCACGAGTGGTGAATTGAACCGGTGGTTCTTGTGTCGTTTCAGATTGATCTTGTGGACCTGTTGCCTCGAGAGCACTGAAATTATATTGTTACCAGAAATCTAGTGTCTCTTTATAGACTTCGTTCTCATAACCATTTATTATTTTGGCAACCCTATTCTTTGTATCTAGATTCATGGATACTTCCTCCATTAGAAGTTTAATTTTGTCTTCACTGAGACCTGTTTGCACCTGTGACAGTGTCTCCTTAACAATTCTACTGTTGGAGCCCAGACCGGTTCTCCATTTAGTCATTAATCTTGTATTTAGTTCAGGAGGAAATTTAGACCTGTAGTCTCTTGGAGTCCTGTTGTAATCCAAGAAGGTTTCTAACAAAGCCACTATTATTGCTTGTTTATCTTCCTCTCTTAGCACATTATACCATTTAGCCACATTAGCTACTTCTCCAAAATCCATTACTTCATCTACTATATCATTAACAGTCATAATGCGAGCCTTACCTTGTAAAATGTCCCCATTTTTCAGACTATTGGATTAGCTTGGTTTGGCAACCCTCGCAAGCTAATCAGGCGATCAAACGGGATCATTTGGTGGAGCTAGTGTTGGGATTCCATTCTGGAGGTTCAAATTATCAGGTCTGCTTTTTGTTCAGGTCAATTTGGTCAACTTACTATTTTTAGTAAGTGGTATTCTGGGTATGGCCAAGATTAGCAGGGCATCTGCACGAAGTGTCAAATGTTTCAAGATCGAGTTTTAGGGGATCTCCAATTTGAGAGACTTACTATTTATAGTAAGTCTATTTTTAGCAGTTGGCTATTTCTAGGTAGTTGGCTATTTCTAGCAAGGCAGTTGAAGTTTGAGGCTCTGGTGTCAGAAACGGATTTGTTGCAGTCAGTGGTTTACAGTGGCTTTTTATTTTAAAGTTATTGTTATTAAATTAAATTATTTTAATTTAATAAATTAATGACTTTATAACTTAATGTTATAAAATGAAGTTGTCATTGAAAAGCCTCTTAAGTGAAAAAAGTGAAATTGAAGCTTTTTCCAAAAAAGCTATATATTCAATTCGAAAAAGCACTTTCAATTATTTATTGTTGATTTGATAAAATTTATGAAGCTTATTGGCTGTGGGAAATGGTTAGGTTTTGAGGACTAATTCCTCACCTTTGCAATTTAAATCATTACATGTTAATGATGAATTTTGCTACTGAAATTTTGAGAATTCAATTCCGATTCTGTTGATATCAATTTGGTGCTACTGTATGCCAAATTGAAAAAGAATTATTTCATTGTTGTTGTTACAGAGAGTTCCATAAATCTAGTTCGATTTTACAAGGGGTTTCATGTGTTTTTGGAAGACTGAATTTAGTCCAAAGAGAGATGCGTTATTTTTCTTCTTGCCCTGCGATTCATATTTGAGAGCTGCGTTTCCAATAGAGGAGCACGTGAGTGTTTCCAAGGGCTGCGAATTCATGTTTGGTGGCTGCGTTTTGTTCGGGTTGGGCTGCGTGATCACCTTGGGATCCTACGTGATGACCTTGTGGCCCTGCGTTTTGTTTGAGGAGGTTGTGTTTCAACATACAGCATGCTTTTTGTACTGAGGTGCCAAAAATTGTAAATTCATTATTGTTTGGGATTTAGAATAATTGTTTCAATATGCTGGTTAATTTAGCAAGGTAGAAGAATTAAATTTTTATAATAATTTGTTGTTGGTGTTATTTTTTAAAAGTCTGGAGAAATTCATTTAGAATTCATATTGTTGAAAAAATTCAAACAATTGCAATTAAATTGGAGTTAGAGGTCAGTTTGCAGTTAAGAGCCAGGCAGGCTCTTTACAGTGGTATCAGAGCATTTTTCCTACCAGCCTGTGGGGTCTGGATTCATTTATATTATGAAGTTATTTTAAAACTGATCAGCACTTCCACTTTCCCTAGCTATGGATAAATACAGGAGGCCCAATTCTGGAAGTCACCGTAATAGTATGGGTAAGAGAGAGGAATTAAATGTCTTAGTGGAAAGTATGGAAAGACTTAGGCTTCATCAGCAGAGATTGGCGGAGAGTTTGTCGGATCCAGTGACAATAGACAGGGCAGCAAGGTATATGGTCTCTTCTTTTAGAAGGCCGACATCGAGATTGCAGGGAAGAAGGCTTGAGTTTTCCCCGACAAGTGCCCATGATGCAGATGTTCCTATATCTAGTACGGCACCTACTGAACCTATCCACACTGCTGATGATGGATTTAGTTCAGACTCTTCCGTGGAGGGGGTTGTTATTGGAGATTTTTATGTCAGGTATAGTAGTGTTGCTCTAGTGTAGGAGGCAACTGCTTCCTCATATGGGACCGATGCATGTATGGAGTCTCCTAGTGGCGATATTGGTGATCTGGGTACTACAGCGGAGTCAGTTGATGACAGTTCGTGCTCCAGCATTATTGGTGCACAGCCTAATGTTGAGTTGTGTGCGGAGTCAGGTGTCAGTAGTTGAGATTTCAGCAGGAGATGTGGAAGCTAATAGTATAGACACATCGGATGACACTTTTGAGGATGTTGTGAGCTGCATTGGGGATGACACCCCCTGTGAGATGTTGGGCGATGACTGCGAGGAGCGTATGAACTCTGACAACTCTAAGGTTTATGATAGCAGTCACAGTGTGGGATCAGTACAGGAGACAGTGGTTTTTTCCTGTGTTGAGGATGTGAGCATGGAGCTATCTAGTGATGACACTCATGTTGGGAGTGTTGCAGTTGAGTTGGGTGACATATATTCATGCCACAGTATAGTTGATTCACATGACGACATTGAGTCGTGTATGCAGCCAGAGTTAGTAAAGGAGTCGCGGATAGACGATGTGAACACTAGCATCATAGATATTTCCGTTATTGAGAGCGAGGATGAGTGAGGTAGTGTTTCTGGTTTTCTATATCTGACTTTGGGTGTAGATTCAACGTTGTCATATGACGGTGGTGGGTTCCAAGATTCTTTGTTACAAGGACTCACAAATGAGAATAGGGAAGCGTATGAGTGGCAGGAGTTTGTTACAGCCAAGGCTTCCACTTTTAGAGAGGGGGTTACTACTTCGGTGACTCATGAGGATGATTCTTCCTGCAGCGAGACATGTTTGATTTATCAGACCTTGGGGGAGGACTCCCAGTTATTAGTGAGGATGGATCTCAGGATATGGATTGTCAAGCGGTTGCAAAAAATGAGGTAGCTGGAGATGGTGTTGAGTTGGATTCAGTAGCAGCTTCCTCGAGGTTAGATGGGGACGAGTCTGATGCTTGTACTCAGTTTGTAGATGTGTACTCGGATGAAAGTACACAGAGATATGGTGATCTTGAGGGGAGCTTGTTGGATGCAGCTTCCTCTCATAGTGTGGACAGCACAGTTGAGGTTGTTCGTAGGAGGCTCGTTTTGCAAAGTCATCATGTGACTAGCTAGTTGCGAGTTGATGCGAGAGATATTACTTCTACTCGAGCATTTTGATGCCACGCGTCAATTGTTGGCTATTAATGGTTGGGGTGCTCCTATGACAGATGATCACAGTGGTGGTTACCTTTCCTTGACAGAGATTCATTCCTTGCGGGAGGCTATCAGGATTTTGAGATAGAACTATTTACAGTTGGTAGCCGACAGAGATCACCTAGTTGAGTGGGGGAGTACAGCATATGAGGCATTGATGGACAGAGAGGAGGAGGTGAGTGAGCTTACTCAGGAGCTTACAGAGACTACTGAGGCTTTAGAGGGCACTCAGCGGGCTCTTCAGGAGTCGCAGATCCAGTTAGAGGAGGTGACTGTGGAGTTGGAGCATTTACGGTCTACACCAGCCTCAGACCCAGTTCGATTGCACATTGAGGTGGTTAGTGGTGAGTTTGCTTCTACGATAGGGGATGTGCGACATGATGATGGGACAATCACATCTGTGCAGGATATGGGTGCACTAGTTATGGATGAGAGGGATCAGTTGTGGGTTGCGGGGGAGCAAGTTGACGCTTCCATGTATAATTTCTACTGCACTGAGTCAATCATGGAGTATTTACTTGAGAGTGCAGATTTGCGAGAGGATTCATACAGAGTGTTTGAGGGTACTCTTATCCACGGTTCTTGTCCTATCCAGAGGTTGGTGGGAGAGATTGTAGAGACTCTATCTACTATGCTTCCCCACAGGGATTTCGAGGTTGGGTTTGCTGAGAGGGTTACTTAGGATCCTAACCAGCCTGCGGTTATGTGGAGTCAGAGATTGGAGCCATCTCATGATTCCCAGTTGGCTAATGATGAGCCATTGACGGAGATTGGGGCTTCCTACCAGCATTATACGGTAGGGTATGCTCATCATTTTTCTTTTGACCCATAGGTGGAAGATTTGATCTCATGCAGGGGTAAACCGGCTCCAGTTTCTTACCATCCATTATGGGATGGATTCATACCATCTTTTGCCGATGGAATTGGCAGTTGCAAGTTGGACCACTTGCAGTATCCACACATCCAGGACGGTTTATCAGAGGTTAGAGTTGGTAACAGTGATTCAGGTACATTCGGTCATTGTCGTCTTCTTACTGAAGTTGGGTGTGAATGTCAATTAGACAAGGACTCAAGTATTGACAGAGTTGTTGTTTCAGTTGGGTTGAGTTCCGCTGGATTGTTTTTTGCATCAACATCTACAGTTGGTCTTCAGATGATGTTTCCAGTGATGTCAGTTATTTGGGTGTTGAGTGCAGTTTTTCAATTGCTGGTGTCTATACTGTTGATGTTGTTGGCTTCTTCACAGGAGTATGGGGTTGATCGGGACATTACTCATGACCATCCTTGGGATCCGGGTGGTTTGTGATGTTGCTTGTTTTCCTGATTGCTTGAGGACAAGCAATCTTGGGAAGGGAGGACTGTAATGTCCCCGTTTTTCAAACTATTGGATTAGCTTGGTTTGGCGACCCTTGCAAGCTAATCAGGCAATCAGAGGGGGTCATTTGTCGGAGCCAGTGTTGGGATTCCATTCTGGAGATTCAGATTATCAAGTCTGCTTTTCGTTCTGGTCAATTTGGTCAACTTACTATTTTTAGTACGAGGTATTTTGGGTATGGCCAAGATTAGCAGGGCATCTACACGGATTGTCAGATGCTTCAGGATCGAGTTTCAGGGGATCTCCAGTTTGAGAGACTTACTATTTATAGTAAGTCTATTTTTAGCAGTTGGCTATTTCTGGCAAGGCAGTTGAATTTGAGGCTCTGGTGTCAGAAATGGATTTGTTGCAGTCAGTGGTTTACAGTGGCTTTTTATTTTAAAGTTATCATTATTAAATTAAATTATTTTAATTTAATAACTTAATGACTTTATAACTTAATGTTATAAAATGAAGTTGTCATTAAAAAGCCTCTTAAGTGAAAAAGGTGAAATTGAAGCTTTTTCCAAAAAAGCTATATATTCAATTCGAAAAAACACTTTCAATTATTCATTGTTGATTGATAAAATTTATGAAGCTTCTTGGTTGTGGGAAATGGCTAGGATTTGAGGGCTGATTCCTCATCTTTGCAATTTGAATCATTACATGTTAATGATGAATTTTGCTATTGAAATTCTAAGAATTCAATTCCGATTCTGTGGATATCAATTTGGTGCTACTATATGCCGAATTGAAGAAGAATTATTTCATTGCTGCTGTTACAAAGAGTTCCATAAATCTGGTTCGATTTTACAAGGGGTTTCATGTGTTTTTGGAAGACTGAATTTAGTCCAAAGAGAGCTGCATTATTTTTCTTCTTGCCCTGCGATTCATATTTGAGAGCTGCGTTTCCAACAGAGGAGCACGTGAGTGTTTCCAAGGGCTGCAAATTCATGTTTGGTCGCTGCGTTTTGTTCGGGTTGGGCTGCGTGATCACCTTGGGATCCTACGTGATGACCTTGTGGCCCTGCGTTTTGTTTGAGGAGGCTGCATTTCAACATACAGCATGCTTTTTGTACTGAGGTGCCAAAAATTGTAAATTCATTATTGTTTGGGATTTAGAATAATTGTTTCAATATGCTGGTTAATTTAGCAAGGTAGAAGAATTAAATTTTTATGTTAATTTGCTGCTGGTGTTATTTTTTAAAAGTCTGGAGAAATTCATTTAGAATTCATATTGTTGAAAAAATTCAAACAATTGCAATTAAATTGGAGTTAAATTGGAGTTGGAGTTAGGTAGGCTCTTTACATACCTCTTCCTGGAGATACAAGAATGGTTGGAGGAGTTGGATCACCACCTTTGTCGTTAGTGATATCGACGATGACCGGTTCAGTTGATACCTTAGCTTTTACTTGAGCATCAACTCCCAGAATTCCCTTTCCTTTACCGATATCTTTGACGGGTGGCACAGTGTTCTTTTGGCTTGCTTCTTCTGCATGTTGTTGGGTTTGAAGAAGTCTTGTCCATGTAGCCACACCTTCATCATGAACCCTATCAACTGCTCCAATAAGCATTTGACTTATCCTTCTTCTCATCAAGAAGTTTTGCTTGCTGAGTTGCCTCGTCCAGAGTTAAATGATCCTGAACTTCAAGCAGGGCCTTAATCCTTAGCTCCTTTTCTCTTTCCATTAAAGCTTTCCATCTTGCTTCAAGGATTTCTTGGAGATCATCAAGGAGGATCTTGTGAAGTTCGGTAGGAGTAAGATTGAACTTATGAATGCAATAGACTACCGCTTCTTCTAGTTTTCTCTTGTCTTCTTCTGTGGCAAGACTATATCGCCTTTCAACTGATGCCATGCTTCCTGATTTCTTTAACCCTTCCACAAATCCATCGATTGTAGATTTTCTTCCTCTCAGTGGATCCTCCTTCAGCGATTTAGCAGATTTCCTCTTGCGGACCAAAGTAGTTGGGTCTTCAGTCTTTGTTTCCTCAGTTTCTTCTCCTTGAGCACTGGTCGCTTGTTGTGCTCTTTTCCTTTGGACTTTCGGTAGATTTGCTACCGGTTTCTTCTTCGGTGTAGGGGTCCTCTTGACATAAACATTCTTAATTGGTGCCTTAATTGGTGCCCTTTTCTTCAGATTCTCCTGAATTTCTTCAAAGGTCCCAAACCGGTAAGCGGACAAGTCCAAATCCTAGTCTTGTAGAGCATCTGCATATGCCTTGGCTATCTTTGCAGAGATCTCATACCCTAGTTCAGAAGCATACCCGGCTCGTGGTTCCACTGCCTGAATGATGCAATGATCGATGGAGACCAGAAAACATACATCATTTTTGTAGGAGTCAACAATAGTTGACGGCACCCTCTTCATGGTGTGCATTCTTAGCTGGAATGCCTCAAAGTATTCAGTCATGACTTTTCCGAACTAGTTTCCCAGTTGGTTGACCATATCACTGATTTGGATCATGATAGATCGATCGGTTCCCCAAGTCACCTTTCCTATTCCCGAAAAGAAGTTAGAATAGTAAAAGTAAAGGCATACCAGTACGGTTCCATACTTCAGGGATTTCTTCTTGATGATACCGAGCTTCTTCAAATTCTCAAAAATCTGTCCTCGAAGCATTGTGCAAATATCGTACTGGGCGTTGTCATGCATTATCCAATGAGCGGCATGAATGGCTCCTCCTGGTATGCTATTCAAGTTACTTGATTGATAGATTTTGTAACCTATCATTGCGGATGCGAACCGAACTCCTTCATCTTCGATGTTGTTGACGGTCATTAGCCTACAGTCAGACTTCGATTTTGTCAACTTGGCGACCATTGCGTTGGAGATGGTTCTTAGGGTGAGAGGTTCCCCTTTGTCGTTGTACCCGGTCACTCTATGTAGGTCCTCCTTGGTGATTTGCATGCAAGCTCCTTTTGCAAGCCAGAAACCAAGTTCATGCACACGACTGAGAACCAGTTGTATCCAGTCCGGTCGGAAAATGGTTCGGTAACAAACTCTGTTAATTAGCCCTGAGGACACCAGCTTCACATATTTGTCTAGAAGCTTTCCGTCTATGCACAGCAAGAGATACTCGCTCTGGATGAAGGTTTCACCCAGTTCTTGTTTTGCATGAATGAACGTGGTGACATCTTCCGTCATGAGAACTCCATCAAGCACAGATGACAGTGCAACAGACATGTTGTTTTCCCTGTTTTGGACTGCCATGATGTCGTAGACAGGTCGGTCGAATTGATTACCTTGAATCAACTTGATGACAGATGATGAAGATGCCATTGTTATCAACCGGTTTATACAGAAAGTAGCTTGATCGGTCTAACAGAATATATCTTATTGATGATCAAAGCACGAGAATATTACTCAAGCATAAGAAATTGTTAATCACAAATCGCAAAGTAAAAGAAAATGAGTAATCCTCCTTTCTTTATATAGATTTAGGGCATAACGGTAATTACCAAACAGTAACTATTTGTTAACAGCTATAGCATTAATTACCTTACCTAACCTTTCTTTCCTTTTTCACCAACCGATATTCAGGCTTTTTCCTGTTTGAACAAACCTTGGTTGATCAACACTTACATGTCCGGTTATACTTCCTAACTGAGTGAGTTTGTTACTCACTAGTCCTACCAGGAACAGTAGACGGGCTACTGGTTCCCTCTAAGCCTTATAGGCTCAGTTTGTTGAAGAGATATCACCATCAACAGACGATGATCTTCCCTCTGTCTTCTCCTCAGTGAAGCTCTTTGATTCTTTCTTGAACCAAATCTTCTTGACTTCTTTCTCGGTCTCTTTTCCCTTGTGCCTTTTACTAGGAGACAAGGTCTTCATCACCGGTTTGACCGATCCTCTCTTTTTGTTCACTAACCGGTCCCTACAATCCTTGGCCAGATGTCCAACTTTGTTGCAGATGTAGCAGACTATCCTGGTTGCCTTCCATGGATTTATCCTTTTCTTGTTAGATGAATTACACCAGAAGTCATTATGGCTATGCATGCCACAGTTAGCACAATTGGTTGTGCTCTGGTTCTTATTCCTCTTTGGGAATATCAGTCTTGGTGGAGACTTGAATGCCATTGTTTTGGATCTGTATTCATCAGCCTTGTGTACAAACTTGTTGCATGCGTAGCAATAGTCTTTGAAGCTTCCCCTACTTCCACTAGACACACTTGTGGGGCGAGACTAGCATTCAGTGATCTTGTGGTCATACTTGTAACAGTTTTTGCAATAACTGTTAGTTGGCTTTACCAGTGCATTTCTACAGTTACTTGTTTTATGGCCCGGTTTTCCATAGTGATTGCAAGAAGTGTTGAAGGTCTTTTTACCCTTTTGTTCTTCTGATTTCTTCTTGTCTTTCTTACTTTTCTTGGCTCCTGATGACTCACCAATTTCCTTGGTGTCTTGATCGGTGAACCCAAGTCCCGTGGGATCTTTGTGCTTTCTTTGAGCTTTTAGTTGCTCATCAAGCTTTACTGAGCTTTCATTGTATTTTCTAAGGGTTTCATTCCTTTCTTGAGTTCTTTCATCTGTTCGTACAGTTGATACAGCTCAATTGCCAGCCTTTTGCATGCATCATCTTTATCATGCCAAATCTTTTGCATGTTGGCATTTTCTTGAGTGACTATTTGCATGTCTTCTTGAAGTTGCAGAATGACAAGATCACTTTCCCTTACAGCTTCTTCAGCCAAATTTCTTGCTCTCTCAAAGGCTATTAGAGATTTTACTGCAATGTTTCTTTCATCTTCAACTTTCCTCTTTTTCTCAATCAGTTCAGTCATTCTTATGGCATTATCTTCCTACTCCCTTTTCAAGTTGGAGATCTGATCGGTTAGGATCTGGTTCCTCTCCATAAGCTCAGAGACTGCCTCTCAGCTTCATCTGATCCACTTTGCCCAGAGAGTTCATCAATCGTTTCATTGCTTTCACTCAACTGCAGAGCCAGCTCCTTTCTTTTAGCAAGGGATCTTCTCCGCCTATTCTCAAGAGAGGCAATGATGTCATTGGCTTCCTCAAGCTGCTTCTGATCCCTGTAACCCTCCATGATCTTTTTCTCAAGTGGTTAAGCTTTATATCTCAGAGAACTTAGCTCTGATACCAATTGTTATTCCTAACCGATTACTGAGAGGGGGGGTGAATCAGTAAATACTATTTCTATCTTCAATTAAGCCTTGTATAACAATTCTTGCAGAATAAACAGAATGTAAATAACCATTCACAAATAGAAATAGAAATACTCAGATCAACACATCATATATACGTGGAAACCCTCTATTAGAAGGAAAAAACCACGGTGAGACAAAGCTCACAACTTCACTACTGCAATAACGAAGGTGCCCAGTTAAGAGCTTATAAAGCACTTGCAAGAGTGCTGCCTGGTAAAGGGATTTGGTAGAAGATCGGTTAAGATCTTGACTCTGTTAGGAGCCACCTTGTTAAAGGACTTTCAACATCAATTAAGATGCTACTCAGTTAAAGGATTTATACAAAGAACCTATTAGGGTTCACCCTGATAGAGGGATTTGAATATGCTTTAACAATATAAAAGCAATGATCTTAATTGACACTCTTTGTCTGATTAGATCATACTTGTTGACCTTCCTGTTCTGCCTGGTTGTTGATCCTTTCTGCCTTTCACCTCTATGACCGTAGCTTCTCTCTCAAAAGATATCTCTCTCCTGCTCTGTATTATCAACAACTCTCCTTTTTGTGTCCTATAGCCTTGAAACATCCGCGTAGAAATAAAACTAACTCATGTTAAAAAGCTAACTCCAATTCTAAACGGTGGATTCTCTATATAATCCGGTTTTAAATCGATAGCTCCGCATAATCCGACGCAGATTTATATGTAGTCGCCCGGTATCAATCTTATACCCGGTACATCCCTTGTATGCACTATAAGACCAGTACTATGTACTCTGTTAGGTCTACTGGTGCATATACTATGTTTAGTCTACCGGTGCATATACTTTGTTTAGTCTACCGGTGCTTATAAAGTAATATGAGTGATCTACCAGTGTACCTATACCGGTGGGAATGGTGTTTGCATCTAACTTCACCAATGACAACTTGAATTTGCCAACATACATGATCTAGATGCTTACTGTGATTATGTTGATGTTCCTGATTAATCTTCTGATTGTATATCGATAGTATGTTTGCAAGTAGAGTCTAGATACAAGGATGATCGACTTTATGCTCTCTTTGTCGGATGTATGTGACTTATCCCCATAATGATGATGGATTCATGATGCTATTCTCATATGAGCGATACTACTTAATGGTTGCTTATGATGTCTTAGATATTATAATTATGTCGCCTTCTTGATGAAGGCCAATTGTATTGATCACTTGTTTCTTACCCATATAAGATTGATTGACTTAATCCAATTGCTTTAATTGAATTAATCCAATGAAGATGCTCTCCTTACTTGGTGTGATGAACATGTTGCTTACTATCTTTATTTGGAATGACAATCATTGCCTTGACGGTGTTGATGGAGACATCATTCATCCTGGATTTTGACTTATCCATATATCTCCTAATGTTACTAATGCAAAATCATCTTGTTCATAAGACTTCACGATTTTCTGAATACTTTATAAATCCAACTACCAACTTGATATCTATACTTACTTCTACAATCTTCTAACCAGCTATAGGTGCTCAAGGTCTACCACTCCTTGACTACAAAAATATTTTATTGCAATTATGATATTAGTGCAAGGATGGGGACATCACAATGCTTCTCCTACATCAAAACTACTGCTATACCCTCTCTTAAAGCATCACACTCCAACAAAAAAGGTTTGGTAAACTCAGGTATTGCCAATAGTGGACATGTAGACATTACTTGCTTGAAGAGCTCAAAATACTTTTATGTTGCATCAAACCACTCAAAGGCTCATTGCTTAGTCAAATCTGTAAGCGAGGTTGCAGTCTATGAAAAGCCTCTAACAAACTTCCTGTAGAATCCACAAAGTCCAAAGGATCTCTTAATTTGTGTGAGATTCATAGTAGGCCAGTCAACAATAGCCCACTCTCGCTCCCTCTACACTGATCATGTGACATGGATAGAGAAGTTTTGTCATCCTGAAGTCGCACTTAGATTCCTTAGCACATAGAAACTCACTCTCTAAAATGCTCAAAACCTCCTCGAGATGCTACATATGCTCCTCCCAAGTCTTATTGAATATCAGGATGTCATCAAAAAATATCAAAACAAATTTCCTCAATTGCTTTCTAAACACCTAATTCATAAAACTTTGAAAAGTTGTTGGCACATTCGTCAATCCAAAGGGCATTAACAAGAACTCAAAATACCTGAAGTGACACCAGAAAGTAGTTTTTTGAACATCCTCTTTCCTCATTTAAATCTAATGATACCCTAACCTCGAATGAATCTTAGGGAAGTAACTAGCCCCACGTAACTCATCAATCCTAGGAATCGAATACCTATTCTTATTTTTTTCTTGTTCAAGGCTTAGTAATCGATACTCATTTGCATCGTCCCATCCTTCTTCTTAACCAAAACTACTGATGGTGTGAAAACACTCTTGCTGGGTCTAATGTGCCCTATTCCAAAAACTCCTTAATTTCTTTTTCTATCTCATCCTTGTACCTCTTAGGATGTCGACAAGGAGTAGTCATCGCTGATTTGGCTCCCTCCTCTAGCTCAATGACATGCTCTATTCCCCTCTAAAGTGGGACTTCGTGAGGAATACTCTCGAATGCCTTGCTATGCTCAAATAGAACCTCTGAATATCTGGATGGTAACTACTCTTTTGCTCATTTGTAATTCTAAGAACCCTTTGCATAATGAGACACTCTGCTCCCCACTCTACCTAATCATGCCTAATCAACCACTCTATCCTCTTGAGTGACACTACTCTAGGCCCTCCATCTAAAAGTCCTCGAAGTACCACTTTCTTACCTCGGTATTCGAACCTCATCTCCAACCTCTGCAAGTTGAAGGAGAACTCTACAAGTTACATCCATGTCATACCAAGAATAATATCATTGTCCCCCATGTCAACCGCATAGAATTCATCTTTCAGCTCACAAACACCTAATTGTATACTCAGATTAGAAATCTTGCAAGTACAAGGGATCTTACACTCATTAGCTACCATCACTTTGAAACCATCATGCTCTTTGATATGCAAGCCCCTCTTAGCTACGAACCTCTCATAAATGAATTTATGCGTAGCTCCAATCTCTATCAAAGCAACTACTCGCTGCCCCTATATTACACCTCTTACTTTGAAAGTGATTGCCTTTTGGGCACTAATAAGTTGTGAAATGATCCTGTCATCCTTGGGCTCTTCTTCTGATGTATTTTCCTCCTCACTACTCTTTGAATCAGATTGCTGATCTGATTTTTTTGATGTAAATTCTTCAGCAAAAAAATACTCCAACTACTTAGTCTTTGTCTTCATACTGCATTTGTGTGAGGGATCCCAAGGCTCTCTTCTTCTGATGTATTTTCCTCCTCACTACTCTTTGAATCAGATTGCTGATCTGATTTTTCTGATGTAAATTCTTCAGCAAAAAAATACTCCAACTACTTAGCCTGTGTCTTCATACTGCATTTGTGTGAGGGATCCCAAGGCTCCCTGCAATGGAACCATAATTTCCTCCTTCTAAGGTCATTTAGTTGCACACTATCCAACCTGTTTGAATCACTGTGCAGCTAATGTTATTCCCTTTGGAAATGTTTTTTATGTCCTTATTTGGGAGTCCCTTAGACTGAAATTTACTCGTAGAAGTAGAAGCCTCCATGTCTCTAGCCTTTTTGATGGCTTCCTGTAGAGTGCATAGATTAAAAGCCTTAATCCAACTTCTCAATGGATCTGTCAAGCCATCTATAAAAAGTACCATAAGCCTCCTCTCTAAAATATCAGTGACTAACATGGCAAGTATCTGAAAATTTGCAATATATGTATCAAGTGGACCTCGTTGCTTCAGTTGTGCTAACTCTTTGAAATGCAGCTCCAGGTCCTTTTTATCAAATCTTTCAATCAGCCTCTATGTAAAATCTGCATAAGAAGTAGTCCTATAATGCCTCATGGTGATCATCCCATGATGCCACCACTCATGTGCAATGCCACCTAGATGTATGGCTACATATTTAATGACCTCTTCTTCTAGCATGGGATTACACTGAAAATAGGTATCTATCTTTCGGACCCAATCTCTAGATGTAGTCTTCCCTGATCCGTCGTAATAAGGAAGCATCAATTTCCCGACCTTCACATAATTCTTCCCTGAATAAAAATTCTGTGATCTATCACAAGTGAGGGATCTATGTTTCATTCTGACATTAATGTGGTTCCTCAATGATGTAGCAGCTTTGTACTCAAGACCTCCACTCTCCCAATCATGTCTAAATTGATCTTGCAAATATGTCCCAATCATGTCTAAATTGATTGTACAAATATGTTAACTAGGGCTCATTTTCAATTGGTGCTAGTACCCTAGGTGGAAAGGGAGGTAGGCATAAGAGTCCTCAAAGTGATGGTCCTAGTTTGCTGATTTCAAACTCCACCATGTACTGAGTTCTTTCCTTGGCCATCATTGCCTCCATTATTGTTTGCACCAATGTTTATCCCCGTTTGTTGAGCCATAATTTCTGTTTGTAGCTCCAAACATTTATTTTGTCATTGTACCCTTTGTTCCGCAGCGTGTTGCCCTCTAACCAGCGCATCTAACAAGTTCAAGAACCTCTCTTCTCCCTGATTTTTGTCACCCATATTTTTTGTAGCTTGTTCTTTCGCTGCTCTCTGTTCTTGTATTACTCTATGTTCTTCTGCATATCAAAATTGTATTTGACCTGTTTCTACATGTGTTATAATGGTATAAAAAGGTGGTGGTTCAAACCTTGACATATCACTATTTTTTCATTCTATACCCTCGAGTATGTGTTGAGAAAGATGTAAGGTCTTCAGTTGTCTCTCCAAATTTTAAATGGGATTGACTCTTCATCTTATCTCTCATAAGCTTACGTTTGAAAAATTAGTTGGATGTATTCAAGGTTTTTGATAGTTGCAGGGGCAAAGCAAGCGTGAAGAGGCTAAAAACTTGTTGTAATGGCTCCATGTAGCCATTTAAGCTATGCAACATATGTATGTTGATTGAGATAGTGATAAGATGCTTGGATGCATACTATTCTAGGAAATTTTCACCAATTTAATGGTTTTCTCCAGCTGCATATGGCATTTCATATGTTCTTGTGATATGTTTGTGTTCTGAATTACATGTTTACATCATGTCTGATGTTTCTCATGCATGCATTACTATTGTCTACATGTGGTTTAAGTGGTAAATTACATTTTGAGAGTGGGTGTTGCTGAGAGTTAGCGCTAAAATCTGTTAATTGATGTTCAGAAGGGTTATAAGCCCAATGTTCGTAGACTATCCTTGTATAAAGATTTATTCAGTTGTGAATGTTAAGAACTTACATCACTTCTAACTGTCTGTGGTATAATAAAAGACAGCCTATTGTTACCATTGAATAGTTTGCACAAAATGCTCAAGAGGAGTTGGACAAAGATGTGCTGCAAAGCGAGGAATGGACATCAAAGAAAGAAGAGAATGAAGATAGGCAAGATGACTTGAAGAGCCAACTGCTATGCAAATCCAAGTGGTATGTAAAAGTCAAAGTGAGGAAATTGTTCCCTCTTCTTATTATTTCTGAAGATCTTGGGTAATAAAAATCTCCCTATTGGTGCTTGTGATTGGATTTTGATCATTCATCGTCATAAACTTCAGTTTTCTCAAACAAACAACTTGCCCATGGTTTGTATGACCAAGAAGAACTCAAGACTTGTCTCATTCACGACTTGAAAGCAAGAAAACTAGATATACATAATATACAGAGTTTCACTTAGACATATCCCTCTTACAAAGAAATTCATCAATTTGTTTAGTAAGTACCAGCACGAAGTAGTGGCAAATTAGACAGATTTTTCCAGAAAAGATAAATTCACTTGACTAGATTCAATATATTTGTAATTCTTGCTGATTTGGTCGAAATAATAATGAACATCCCCAAAGTTGTTAATATTTTATCCATAAAAGCTTTCTCCGTGATATTCCTCGTATTTATCCCTCTTTTTATGATTTTTCACTCATTCACTAGCTCAACTTCTTAATATGCAACTGCTATCATGTTTCCAGCACTAAGACTTTAAAGGAACAGCAATTCAATTCTATTACTGTTCAGTTTATACCGTTTTAAGCGTGTTAGGATTCGTGGAATGCCAAGCCTAATTACAAACCGTATATGTTAAAATCCCAAACCTTTTCTGGCACTTTTCCCATTGCTTTAAGTGCGTCACTAAATTCGTTAGCAAAGAAACAGAGCTATTATAATTAACAGGGCTATTCTTGACAGATGCCCCCGAAACCAAAAATATCCTAAACTAAACGCTCATAGGAAACGTCCAGGTTCAAATCCTGTCCCGGCCAAAACACAGAGCCCTGAAAATAAAACGCGTGGAAATAAACTTGACTGCAGAGGCTTTTCAGTCCGAGAAATAATTTTAACAAAAGGGGAAATTAAAGACGGAAGATAATTTAGAAAAATAAAGCTCAGTGAAAATCAAATTTCCACAGAAGAAGAGGACAGTAAAAAGAGAAGCGTTACCTGATGGAGAAGATAATCACCGTGTGAATTAATAACTTCAATGAGAGATCCGATGAGTTTAACCCTGCGGTCTGTTTCAGCGAGATCTTCGTCCGGAAAGTAAACGGACCAAGCGCTATCTACTTCAACATCTTCCGTGAAGAACGCAGGTATTGTGGCATCCATTGAAGTCGAATTCAACCTTTTAGTAAAATCTATTCTTAAATATTGGACTCTGCTCGCATTTTAGCTTTCAATTTTCATGAATTATTCAGCAAAGACTGTCAGGAACTGTTTTGCAATTTCTTGAGCGTACAAATTCATTGTATAGAATGATAAAAGTTGATGAAATATTACACGGTTTTTAAATGTAGCTGTGATCGATTGTGGATGTTTTTAGCGGGAACGACACAAAACGCATTATATATAGTACTGTAGCGTGCGATGCGGTTTAAACGGGGCAACTCAAATATGGCTTTCGATCTATGATGAATTAATGAATTCTAAACAAACAAAACAAAGTGAATGAATGAAGAAGTTTTAATGAGGTCTATGAAGGTGTTTAAGAGGTCTAATATACTTTTTTTAATGAATCTTGATTAAGAAATTTCTGTTTTGTGAAGTTTTGTTTCTTTAAAAAGCTCATTCAAATTGTTCATCTTTAAGATGTTATTAAATGGATTATGAATATTTTCATATGTTGCACACCTCTTGATTAAATATCATTCAGTTTCCACCACCTTCTTGGTAAAGAAAATGCAAGTCCTATATTCTTAATCCTCTTTGAGCACCATCCATCTACCTGTTTCACCTCTGAGATGATGAGAGATACTCCTCAATTGTGCAATCAAAATTTTAGCATTTCCCTTGTAGATCTTAAATATATTTTTTTCATCATGTATCCATATAGGGTTAAATTTCTTCAAATAGGATAAACAACTAGTTTCTTTGTCGCGTTCTTGTTGGAGATTGTCATTTGAACTACTAGGTCTTTAATGACACCTACAAGTTGAATAGTTGAGTTATTTGCTAATTGGAATATTGTAGGAGATGGACAAAGATTAAATAATTGAAGATTTTGCTTAGTCTCTTTAATCATTACATTAATGACCGTCACCTAATCCAATCAAATTATTGCATAGCAAGATGCCATTAATAGGCACATTTACAATTAGACTACCTTGATCTTTATATTTTGGGACAATCACTCTAGTTGTCCCATAACATGGATAGTTTGAGGGTCTTTTATTTTTCTTCTTATTTTCTTTAAGAATAAATCCTTGATTATTTTGTTCTAGATGCGAACATTTTCAATATCCTGCAATAAGACAATTTTCATGTGAATATTCTTCAATTGGACAAAAAAGTCAAATTCATACTTTTTGGTATCTAATCTCTTTGGAAATGGAGGATCTTTACTGGTAACTTTGTCTTGCTCAAGGTGTAGTTTTATTTGTTTTTGCTCTTGTTATTACCTTTTGCGGATTCCTTAAAGGGAATTTTCATGATTAATGCAATGTGAGAGTGGACAAAGTTTTACCTGAGTGGAGATACACATTGCTAATCTCAACAGTGTAGGTAGAATACTAAACAACATCATTACCATAACTAATTGTTACATTTAAGCGTTGGCTAGGCTAGCAATAGTGTGTTCCTTAGTGGATAGGAAGTAGGAATTGTAGGATTTGGAAGAGTAGTTGGTAGTCTAGCTAATGCTTGTTGTTACAAGTAATAGATATTAGGGTTAAAGTAGGGTTGGTTACCCCACCATTGTTATTGTTTCCATGTATGTGACAGGACTACAAATGTTGGCTTTGGCCTTGTGATTGATATTCTTGTTATGGTTAGACTCCTTATGAAGATGTTCATCTAGATGGTCCATATTTGACCAAGTGGTTGGAGATTGATTAAACCATGTAGAAAATTGTTTGAAAAGGAATTTGAGAAAGGAGCATTATAGGATAACAGATCCTAACAAGTACCTTTTTGTTGATTTCATAATTTTCATTGGCCCAAGTAGAATGATTGGTCATCGTCATCCTTCAATGTCTTGAAGTCTAGTCATTCACATGTGCCTTCAATACTTTCCACTATTTTGCACTCGCAATCTATTTTCTTCTAGTTGTTGTGTAGATATTATTCTGCTAAAGCTACTTATTTGCCTTCTTATTTCTTCCTAGCATGAAATGTATCTAGTTGAGTTGTCATGTGATTGATGATATCTTGTTTTGTGTCCTTCAACATGTTACTAAGCTTCATTCTTGAGGCATCGACATTTTTTATAGTCATTTCCCTTACACTATGTATCTTTTTATTGTGGCTCATTAATAGTTTCTATAAAATTGACAAATATCCTCTCATGAGACCCAAGATAAGTCTCTTGATCCAATGAGGTCCAATGCATCCAATCATTCTCCATTAACTTCTTGCAAGAAAATCAATTTCAAATAGTCTCATGTTAATCGATTGTGTTTGGATTTCTACAAACAAAACAAGAATCTCTCAACATAATCTTCAATAATTTCATCTTCATTCTAAGTCATCTCGAAGATATCATTCCCCCTCATAAGTAAAGTAGTCTTTATATTTCTTAAGAAATATTTGTTTCATGGTGTACTAGTCAACTATTGCATTTCTTCCAAGCCCAACAAACCATCTTAATGTTGAATATTTCAAGGTGGTTGAAAATAGTTTCAATCTACATGCATCTGGATAGTATAATCACAAATTCTACAAAGTGTATCAAACTCAAAGAGAATTTGTCAGGATCCTTTATCATCAAACCATAGAAGTTTAGAAGAGTTAAGAGAGTTATATTCTTAATGGTAGCATTTCTTTCTTAACCAGCTATAGGAAAGTGGAAGATAGTAGTTCAAATCTATCTTGTTCATCCTTGTCCCCTCCAATATCTGCTATTTTTTAGTGCAAACTAATAGATAATGAAGAATTTGGAAATAGTGTGCTAGATCTATAGCTAGAAACAAGGTTTGAAGGTAGAGATTAATATGGATTGGTTTCAGGTTGTTATAACCCAATTGTTTATTCTACTCCTACCTCTACCACTACCACAGATATGTCCTTCCTAGGGGTATAAATTAAAATAAATATTCCAAAGAGATCTCTTCTTCTCTACATGCAACACTTGTATTTCATACCCCACCTTGCCTATATGGTGTTAGTAGAAATATTGGTATTTGATATAATATTTATTTGTCCTAAGTGTTGAAAATAAAAGTTTTAATATTTATGGAAATAAGAAATAAATTTTTAAAACTCACACAATCTCATAGTTTGGAGCCATTCCTAAAAAGGTGATAACAATAGATGGTTTCCTAAAAACACTAATGCTTTGGAGAAACACAATCATGCACTCTACTTAAAGGACATGGTTTTTATGCATCAAGTGATCATCAGTTATCATAAGATACATCAATTGGCCAACCAAGGACATAAACTTGAGATAAAGCATGTACCATATGAATGTTATGTCACTCCTAAGTGGATTAAGAGTTGTCATTAGTATCAGACGGTAAATAGAGCAGGACAGTTAAGTCGATTATAACTACAAAGTAGTCACCAAACATAGAGATTCTCGAGTAAAGCAGTCACCGAGCACATATGATTACCAAGCGTCAGTATAATACCAAGGCATAGACACAACATTTACCAAGTAATCCAGAGTTCACATAAAAGTTTGGAATAACACATAGTTCAAGGTGAACAACTTTTTGCCGAGCTAGAAAACAGTTTACCAAGATTGAGGTGAATATTTAATATGGATGTAATCATTTAATGACTGATGATTCTTATGTAAAGATGATCTAGGTTAATCATTTGAGTCGTTGATCTTAGGTTTTCTAAGATAGTATCAAAACCCTAATTGGGTCAAATCAATTTGATATAAGTATTGTAAAGATGTCATTTTTACAAGTAACACACGTGAAGTAGCCGTCATTGGGAGACATCAAAAGATCTAACAAGGTTATGTTGAAGCATTAACAAAATATTTAGTTTATCAAAAATAGATATAAGACTACTGAGCAATATAGATGGATACATTTCATCACAGCAAGGTGATTTCATTATTATACTTAATGGATCTGATATCAGCAATGTAAGTTATTTTCAAACAGATCAAACTTCATTGTTACTCTCTAGCAATTGTAGCAAACTTAAAATCTCCTAACATAGTAGACTTAACAGTCTTTTGTAAAATCTCTTAACCAAGTGCACACTTGATGAGTGTTGCTAAAATCCTCTAACCAGGTAGATCTAGTTGATCTTTTTGTTACTCCTAACAGGGTAAGATCACCAGAAGTGATCAATCTTTGTAGCCTTAACTGACAACTTTATTTACTGCAGTAGTGAAGCTTTGTGGGTTCCATCCCCACCACATTTTTTACCTTCTAATAAGGGTTTTTACGATACCAAAATACATGTGTTATGTGTATGAAGTTTCATGTTTGCATATTTGATTAGTTTGCATGCATTTACATTTCAATTATGTTATTGAATGTATGGTGAATGCAAATGATAAAGTCGGTTAATGAATTACATATCTACAAGGATTCAGAGTTAAAAAATTTTAGGGTTATTGATTCACCCCTCCCCCCTCAGTAACTCATCTTTCCTTAATTCCAAAAATTGGTATCAGAGCTAGTTCTCTTGTTGAGAAAGTTTAATCACTAAAGAGAAAATATCTTAAGGATGGAAAGGTATAAGCTTGATAAGACTATTGAAAATCAGAAATTGAAAATGTAGATTCTCATAGAACAATTTAAGGAAGCCAAAGAAAAACTGAGAAACTTACTGGTCAAAAGGAAGGAATTGGCATTCGGAACAGTGAGACTAACTATCGGGAAGAGGAAATAGAAAAATTATTTGAAGGATCTGGATCTAGAAGCATATTTGATGCATTTGAAGGAACCATATCAAATCTATCTAAAAAGAATCAACATTTTACCGAACAAGTGAAAGCACTGCAAATTGGACAAGAGACTCAAATGGTAAGAATGATTGATGTCATAAACAATGCAAGACAGGTTGAACAAGAAAGGAATCTAGCTATTGAAGATCGAATACAAATGACTGAAAAGTTGGAAGAAAAGGAATCTAAAATAAAGAGACTTGTCGAGTATCACTTTGAAATTTCCAATCAAATGGTTGTCATGAGTCAGGAAGTCAACCGAGTGAACAGTGAGCTTACTAGAAAATTGGAAGACATTGGTGAATTGAGAGAATAAAATGAAAGACTAAAGAATGAATTGAAGATTCAACAACAACATAATGAGATGATAAATAAAGCTGAAGAAAGTACTAAAAGAATGGATGAATTTTTAAACAGTCAAAGAAGACTTGACAACACTACTAGTTTAGGTTATGCCGAGCAAGGAGAGTCATCAAAACAAGATTAAAAAAAGAATTCCTATGCAAATCCAAGGCCAAAGAATCTCTCATGCTACCGTTGTAGAAAACTAGGTCACACATCAAATGTCTACAGAAGCAAAGCAAAAGGTACTACTAAATCTACTCCAAAATTTGATGGTTATTGTTATAATTGCATTAGTATGGACATCAAGCACATGAGTATAGATCAAATCTGAATAAGTCACCTAAGAAACACTACATGGAAAAGCATTGTTGCACTTTCAACATGCATGGACATATATCACAAGAATGCAGGACAAAAATGAAACAAGTATGGAAATCGAAAGGACAAAATAAGACATATCAACCGAGAAGACAAGGTAATGCATACACTTGGGATTATAGCACTTGGACTAATTGTACAACATGTGGAAGATATGGACATATTGCAAAAAATTTCATGAGAATGCACTAGAGAGGAAGATCTTGTAGCTGGACAAATTTTGGAATGGAAAATGTGCACTACCATAAGGTTGGTCATTTAAGTAGAGACTGCAGTGACCGAGCACCAGAACTGAGTATTGATGCAAGTGAGAACACCATCAAAGGAATCACAAGGATAAGGAACCAAATGTGGAGAAGAGAAACATATGACAATGCTGGAACAAGCACAATAGTCAGTGACACCTCATCCTTTGGATTGGGTGATCTCACCACCTCCACCTAAGAAAAATAAGTAAGTATGGAATTGAATTTCAATTGGTTATATCTTACAACAGTTCCTTATATCTATCGTATGAATACCATATCAGCAAGAATTAAGATGCACTGGGGTATTATATGGTATTAACTTGAATGAGCATAGTTGGTTAAGCTGGACCGAGTAAGAAATTTCCAATCGATGAAAGTGTTAGAGACAATTGAGTTACATAGTCAACTGAGCATTGATAGTTTTCACCGAGCTAAAATATCTATTAATTTATTGTTGACCGAGTAGTATCTGGTAAAGCATTTAATGCACCACATGTAAGTCAATCAAGGTTTTTGGTTATAAATACACGAGATATGAACTCATTTGATCACATTACATTCAAGAGTGAACCAGAGCGATTTGAGAAAGAGTTGAGCGAAGCGAATCTGAGCCATTCACAATGATTTGAACACATCATGAGTAGTTTGAGACAAATTCAAGTAATTTTGTGGTTAACGAGCCTTCTACACACAGTTTTCACAAATTTTATCAAAAGCCCTAAATTTATAGTCATGATGGCATCGTCTTCATGATCTATTAAAGCCAAGGAAGAAAAAGGGAAGAAGGTAACTTTAATCAAGAACTCAACTTGCACAGAACCAAATTACAAACTTCATCTGGAAGTTGCAGCTCAACCTAATGACAAAGGCATTTTTTCTTTGATTCCGCCTAGGGTTCTACTAGTGAAAGACATAAGGTCATACATTCATTGCAAAGTCAATGAGATCAGATACTTTGAGCTCCAGGCCACTTCTCAAGAGCTTTGCACTGATGGAAAACTCAAGGACAAGCACAAACACTTGGAGGTAAAAGGGTTAACCAATGCCCTATATTTTCTGAAAGAATTTAAGACAAAATGGATAAGAATCATGCTAAAATGAGTACATGAAGGAAAGATGTGGCTAGATGAACCAATGAAGATTTCAAAAGATGTTATACATGTGGTTACCGGGTATCCCATGAATGACAAAAAAAAATCCCTAAGACACCCACCGAAGACCAAGATCGAAAAACTAACAGGAATAGAATGGGATGGAAGAGGTATAAGGATAAATACCATTAGCGACCCCAAGATGAGATTTGGTGCATATGTCATTGCTTATAAAATATTTCAGTAGAGTAGACCGAACAACGTGGCATGTGGAGTAGTTGACATCGCACATAAAATTGTGAAGAAGGGTTTGCAACTCGACCTAGCCGAGTTGATGTTGAGACAGTTGGAAGAAAACATGCAAACCATCAGAGAAACTGTTAACTCCAGAATTTGCACCCTAAAACTAAGCACCTAAATACTTAGAAATTTTGGAGAACATTGGGACAATCACAAGTTTGTGGGTAAACTATGAAGGTGACTGAACCTTTGGATTCTAGGCCGGTTCCTATTTGATGTTATGTGATGCTTCTCCTAAACTATTGAAAACTGTAAACTCACGAGGAAAAGGGATAGGAAGTACAAAATGAAGATTATTTAGACCTAAAAGGTGATGCACCAAATTAAGATAAAGGATTTGATACTTTAACAACACAATGATGGGAAATACAATCAACTATAAGATACAACCTTTGATGAAAATCTCTGCATAAAAGTGTTTTAGAAGAAGGCTTTAATGAATAATATCAAAAAGATATAAACCACAATCAATATTATTTCATTAAGTTGCACAACTTATGACCTATGCATAACAATTTACTAACTCAAATAGGTGCAGAAATGAGACATAAACTTAAAGGATTTTTAGAAAAACACAGGAAATAAACATCAATCACTAGCCTTGCACACAGAAAATGAGTCCTAAAGTAGATCAAGCTAGTTGTATTATGCCTTCAAAGGCCAAAGAGCATCAACTCCAAAGATACAATCCAGAAAATGAGCATACAAAGGACAATGAAATGTCACAATAGCCTTCTCTCTCCCAAAAATATAACCCCTCAAATGACAAAGGAGCCCCAATATAAAGGAAAAACTCTCACCTAAAACTCCTAAAAAGCAGGGGTCGGATGTGAGAAAAATCCCTCTTAAAAAGGACTCAAAAACTCCACCTAAGAAGTCCAGATAGTCTAAAAGACCTATCTATCCAAGGACTAATAGTGACCACTCTAGTTTGGCCATAATAGTCCATAAAATGACTCCAATGACTCATAAAACGGTTCAGTTCTATAACAAGCATCCAAAACATGTCAAAAAGACACCTCACCTTCTTCCACCTAGTCACAATTTGACTTTTCAACTCCTTATCTCCCCAAATCCAAAAATGGATTTATACCTTGGAACTAAATTTGCAAAATTTAATAACAATTAATTGATTTATAATGATATCAATTAATTGCTATTAATTACAATATTTGCAAAACTAAATTAAAATTAGACTCATTTATAAAAATTTAAATAATATAGTAATCTATTACTTAGCTAAAGTAATATATCACTATAATATTTAATGAAAATAAAAAGAATGAGCTAATTTTAATAAAACACATTTCATAAAAGAAACAAACTTGACAAATATCTACTTATCAGATTTCAAAGGGATTACAAAATAGTCAAATGTAAATGACTTAACCTAAAACAAGACAAAGACTTGTCATTCGATCAATACATCTTGGCAAACACGACAGTTTGAAGAGGGTTTTGAAACCCTAAGGAAATGCCTGGAAAAGAGGAAAGTTTTCTGCTGTATTAGCCGCCATGACAGCTTGTAACACTGAGATTCCTCTCAAATATCCAAACTTCCTTTACTGTTGACTTTGACTGCTGCTTTGGCCACAAATTTGGAGAGTTTGAACGCCATCTGTTCAGTTCACTTGCAATTTTTTAGAAGATTTCAAGCCTCAAAGCCGCCACCTATGTTGTGTAAGCATGACTCATGCCTCCTTTTGTTCACTCCTTGATGTATTTCTCTAAAATTTTGATGCAGCATTTGTGTCCTCTCTGCTATTATATTCACCATTATTACTGCTTTTACATGTATCAATCTGCACAAATTCTAGTGTATTTTCTTTGTTGTTCTAGAAAAGAGATTTTGTGCTGCCTTTTGTACAGATCTGGGTTTTGAAGAAATACCACCATGTTATCATTTCCTTAACTCCAGTTGGTCTTTGCCATTAGTCGCATGTTGAATGCTTCTTTCCTTTTGTATTGTTGAACAACATAAGAGCCCTCCTCAATATTTCCACTTGATAACTCTCTACTAATTTGAATCTCCTCTCTTTGTCATATTACCGTGGTTTCATGGTTCAAAAAGAGATTCGTGGCTGCTTCTGGGTGCTTTTGAAAATATGCAACTGGGTTATAAACACCATATGACTAAAAAGATGTTTATTATCTTCTTTTTTGTTTCTAGGCGAGCTGTTGTTATTAGCCTTCATCATTTTAGACTCACGGATTTTGTTCCAGCTTTTTGAAAAGAAATCTCTGATGTTATCTGTCTTACTTCAAAAAAAAATCCGCATCTGGGTTTGAATAAAAATACCACGTAGCTGTTTAATAACAAGGACTTCTTTGCTTCGCCATTTTTATTTTTTTTACCTCCCTTTCCTCATGGCTATAGCTTGTTGTTATGTTTCCTCATTTTGAATGTAACCTTTGTTAAAAACGTGATCCAGTAACCTGTTGTTATTTCTCAATGCTTTTTGAAATGTTGAGGCCATGTAATTTGATGAAAATCTGTGCTTTCTCTGACTCGAACTGGTCTTTGAGCTCCTTCTTCTTCAATATTTTCATAGCATGATTTTATGAAGTTTTGTTCTGATACTGGTATAAAGTTCAGGACTGGGATCATGATAGTCTTGGAAATGACTCTATCAGACATTTCTTTACTCCTTTTGTACTTGAAAATTCCATTTTTAGAGATTGCCACAATGTTGCCAAGAAGTACTAAATCTTTAATCTTCAGCAATCATTTTATCAAAACATGACTCCATAGAAATCTGCTTTTACTGTCATTATTTCCTGAGTCTGCACATTGTTGTTACATTCTCTATCCTATCAATGAAACTTGTTTACAAGGTTCGAGCACGGGCTCGTGACACCTATAAACAAACCTCTATCCTCTTGAAGTTAATAACATAAATCTTCTTAGCATAACAACACTTTGAAAGCTCACTGCATCTTTTCAAATCTCTTGACCGTGACAACTACCAGTCTGTTTTGATCAATGTACCATTCTGAAAGTGGACATCATTAATTGTTTCCTTGCCTCATGCTGCTCCCTTCTCTGTTATTCTATGCCTATCTCTGAAAGGCTGCTTTGAAAAATGCTCTGAAACTGATAATATATCCAGAAACAAAAAGCTTCAATTTCGACTTAATGTTGCAAATATCTCAATGAAACTTATTAATGTAAATCAGTTTCGTTGATATTTTTGCAACATTAAGTACGTAACTTGAACTCATCATGAAACCACCTGGCTGGAAAAATATCAACTGTTACAATATCATTTGGTAATATGAGATAAAAGGTTTCGAGTATCAAGACTGTCCCTTTAATATCTCATAATGATTTTAATACACACTGTTCTGACTTTATTATAAAAGGTTTCAATGTCAATAATAACATGTCCCTTTAATATAATATATATATGCTTGCTCTTGAAATCTATAAGATAACTATTCCAATGTGCATGTCGGGCTCATACCCAAAGGGAGCCTCGGTCAGGGGCACATACGCATTAGAATAATTAACTTGCAGATTTCAAGAGCAAGCATATAAGCAGTGGTTTTTCTTTGATATAGATTCAAAACCAGGGAAAGATAGCATATATGTGGGGGTAATTAGTAGTAGATATTCAGTCATTGCTTAGATCTTTCAAGATCTAACCCCACTCTTTACCTTATATAGGGAATTGAAGATCGGAACTTGGTAGATCGGGAGCTGGACCAAGAGCAACATCAAGGATTATCTAGCCAGTCAAAAGCTGAAAAGGCAATGATTGGTTACCTCTAACCTTACCTTCACATATATTTTATTTTTAAACATTTTGAATATATATGAAAGGCAATAGTTAAACTCATGGCTTGTGTGAGAACTTTCACTTTCAGCATTTCAATTCATTTCATCAGTTGTATCATAAAAATTGTACATATCAGTGATGATTTATACAATGAACATTGTCCTTCTTTCTTTTACTCTGAATAAAATGATTGGAAATGGAAATGAACTAAAAGCAAATGCATGAACAGCTCGTGAATTCTTATGTAATGTTACTATTAGGCTAAATTTCAACATGTGTAGAAATTTAGTAATAGAAGCAAGATCAAATACTTGTAAATTTGGTTCACTATTGGTATGTACATTTTTTTATTTGTAAAACTAATTTCCCTTAGTCGGTAATGTTGAATGGGATGTCGATCGACCAATAATAATGCAAATAAGTGAATTTATTAGTAACCTAGATAATAATTTTGAGTCAGTTATGAAAGAGTATTTTAGCAAATTCAAGGATAGAATGCAGAAAAGAACAAGGATTCTAGCACAATTAGTTGAGAAATACAAGGATGAAATTTTCTTTTTGGTGGACATCGTCACCACCTTGATTAAAGTAGTTGAGCTGAGGACAACTTGGCTACCTCCCATGGAATATGAAATTGACATAGACCAAGCTAAAAAATCAATCAAGGCTTTACTTGAAGAGCCTAAGAATACATATGCCACATGGTTTGATACTTATGAGGAAGCCAAGTCTAGAATAAAAATGGGACTAGTAGTAGAGAACATGGGAAGGAAAAAGGATAAAATGGTAAAATATTTGAAGAAATAATTCGGTGTTACTGATCAAGAGGCTGAAAAATTGGTTGAAGAGGAAATTGAGGAATAGGTACAAGTCGGTGATGATGATGATGAAGAGGCCACTGAGTCCAATGAACAAGAATAAGCAGAGCCACCAAAGGCTGAAAAGGCAAAAGGAAAACATGTTGACACTTCAACCTAGACTAGGACAACATCATAAACTGGTAATTCACAACCTTTGAAGAGCGGTGTAGTAAAGATAACCAGACCTACACTGACTCACACTTATCAGAAGAAGAGAGCAGAAAAAGATTCTACCGAGGTCCCTGAACCTAAAAGGAGAAGAAAACTGATAAGAGTGAAAGATGACATCAACTCTGAAGATGAATATATTGATCAATTCTAAGTTCTAGTGAAAATTGGACCACAAACTATTGATGAATTTGATGAAGGATAAAGAAGACTGGAAGGCTTTCTACTCCTAAGCTGAACATGTACTCTAGTATGAGCACAAAAGATCAAGACAAGCTGGAGGAAACTATTATAGGTATGATGATTAATTTCAAACAAGTTCTAGTTGAGTTTGCAAGTAGAATACCTAAAGAGTTGTATGATAAAGTATCTGCTAGATAGATTTATGCACTTCAAACCAAGAAAAGGATGAGAGAAAGATCTCTAATCTTAGCAAAACTAGATTTCTCTGCCCCGAGATAGATGCTTCCTTGAAACAATATGTAGGTAATTTTTTTAATGAAGGCTAGAGAATTTATCATTATGCAAGGTAAAATACAAGAAGTAGATGAGGAAAGTAGAAAGGATGTGGACTAAAGTTCTAAGTCCACCAACACAAACCAACACAATTGCACCTGTAGTTGAAACCGACCAACCTCTACCGAGATCTCAAGTAGATATACCAATCGATGTTGAGGAAGAATCAATTCACATCTCTAACACTAAGTAGCCCGAGGAGGAAACATATGTAGAAGACTTCATAACTACTACTGAGAATATCATGGAATGAGTTCTAGAGATGTTAACGATATTTGGGGATGAAATTTTGATTGAAGATATAATAGGAGGAGACCCTGATGACAAAGTGAAGGAAGATGAAATAATAGTTGATGTTGTCAAGAATCTTGGAGAAGAAGAAGTAATTGAGGTAGCAAGAGCAATGGTACCAGGTAACATACCCATTCTAGTACAAGCTATAGATATAGCTATTAAGAAACAAACTACAGAAGCTCCACCCGAGCAACAAACATACACAACTGAAGACAAGGGTGAGGAGACTGGTAAGGAGACCGGGCATAATGGTGAAGCTACACAAGGTCAAGCACCCACTGAGACCATTGATGTAATAGGCCATGATCAGGGTACATAAGAAGAGACAATGGTAGACACTTCTACCATAGACACCAGGTCACAAGCCCCAACACCACAGATTGCAGAATCAACAACCAGATAGAATAAAGAGGAAGAAACATCCATTGAGCCACCTAAGCCAAATCCAAAGAATAAGACTCAATTTTCCATTGCACAATCTCCAACATCCAGTGTGCAAAATAAGAAGAAGAAGAGTAAGCGAGGAAGTAAGGGTTCAGTCACTCTTTATGAGATAATAGAAATTCTAGCATGTGACTAGAGGATACTTGACCACGAAGCTCTTAGGAAATATGGAGAGCTATGCACCCGAAAAGTAGCTCAAGAGAAGTTGAAGCAAGAACATAAGAACACCAAGGTGTTAGAGGATGTCAAGGAAATCTTAATGCAATTTGCCCTAGATGTCAATGTAGATGAATCAACCTTCTTCATTGACCAACTTACAATGCTCACTGAAACCATCAATGGACCAACTACTAATGTCGAGCATATGATTGAAGAAAGAGCATAACAAAAGATTTAATCAGATCTATTAGATTTCCACAATCCATGTTAATGTACGTATTAGTTTTTGGATTAGATTTTGTAGTGAATTTTTTCCATCAACATTTCAGATCATACTACATGATCCATCATCAGGATGCTAGAGAGAAAAGATTCAATACAAACTAACTAAGAAGATCAACCAAGTAGTGGCAGTTGACAAGGTAAAGCTTTCAGAGGTAGTAACCGAATTAGAGAGAATTATACAAAGGGTTATTACAATTATGCACTATAGATTATTTTACTATCGAGGTTAGTGAAAAGTTAAAGAAACTAGATGAATATCTAAAGAATAGTGCAACTAGTCTCACAATCGAGCAAAATGCATTTTAAGTGCATTATTCAAAGGTTACACACATTCAATGTTTAAGACTAGAATTGAGAAAGGAAGAGGACTTAATAAGAGAATAGGTAACCAAGCTACATGCCTAGTTACTACCACATTTAGAGGTGATGTAGAAACATGTGACAAAGGCAAATAAATTGATTGCCACCCCTGAGATATCAATCATAGTAAACATTTTTGACATGCATGCACAAGTAGGCTTAGAGAAGATTGCTCTAGAAAATCTCAAGGAAGAATGGAAAAATCTCAAGAACACCCACCCAAATATTTTTGACAATGTTCAGTTCTAGAATTGTTACCTCTATTAGGCAATGAGGCTAACAATAATTCCAACTGACAATGGAAACCTCTCCTAACTATGGGTGGACTATGATTAGAGAGGAATCTCTGGATTCTAGGCTGGATCCTATAAAATATTGGCTATCACTTTATTAACCTGAAAAACTTGATGGGAAAATGGTAAAGGGAACTAAAAAACTTAGAAAATAAGGTGATACACCAATGACTGAATCAGAAATCAGAAAAGAAAATAACAACTCCAGATCTAACACACAGTGAAATTCAGATGGTTTGGTATATTGTTCAACATATAGGTTAATGAATTTAGTTATCAAGATTTAATCACAAATAACTCAACTCTTAACAACATACGTTTCTCTAATAAGGTTTGATGGATCATATTTATCAATCTAAAAGGAACAATGAAACATTCACATCCAAATTCAAAATCAGAATTAAAAACACTTACCAAAGAAGATGAAAAGGAATTGATAATCTGAACACAAAATGAGCTAAAACCTGGTATATTTCCTTCAAAAATCTCTGCAAAATGGTTACAAAATGGGCTCTTGAGCTTCTAGGAACAAATCAGTTCACTATAGGCTCTCTTTCCCACACATGCGACCCTTAGAAAAGAAAATCTTCCTTCCCAAAAAAGGCCTCCAAAACCCTAATCCAGGAATGCCTATCCCTTACAAAAATGCCCTATTTTGGCCATAAATCATGCCCAAAATCATTAGACCACATGTTATCAAAAATGGAAAAGTCTATCTCCCTAAATTTTGGCAACTATAAGGAATTAAAAATCCCTTTTACATCATGAATTAAGCCAAAATTTAACTATTCTTTTAATAAAATGGCTTTCAAAATTAAAGGGATAAATCCCTTTATACAAAATATTTAGCCAATTTTATAAAAAGAAAACAAATATTTTAAAAGAACCAAAATATTTGTTATGCCACAAAATTATTATTCAAAAGTCTTTAATATAAATATTAAAAATAATAAATAATAACTTAAACCTAAACTAATACATCTTCAAACTTAGCAATTTAAATGAAAATATCAAAGTGGGGAGCAACTCGACCCACTTGATATTTTACACTTAAATTGCTAATGTGCTATGAAATGACTGGCATCAGTATGTGGTCCTTTGTATAGACGTCGCACCCTATCCTCCATTCGAACTCTGACATCTCTGGCATTCTTTTACTTGGCGGATGCCAAAGGAATTGTTATTTTTTGGGGAGGTTTCAATTATCATGCGAAACAAGGCATTTTTTATATTCATCTTGCAAATTGAAGGGTTCAAAACCCTAGCTTCTACATATATGAAAGCTGGAACTGGCAGTTTTGTCAAAGATTTTTGCATGGAAATAGCAAATCCACTCTACTAAACATGGGGAACTCAGCATTTTACATTAAAACTGTAAGTTATTCATTTCCTTTTGCTCTTTGTTGATTTCCTGTTCTGAAAATGTGCCTTAACTCTGTTTGTCGACATGAGTTTATATTTGATGGAACAAGGGCTTTATCTGTAGCATATTTGAAACTCTTTGTTCAAACTTAACTTTGTAGAATATGAAATCAGTTGGCATTAATTGCATGGAGAAGGGTTTCATTTGGTGTGTCTAATGTCAACATATCTCTGCATAAAACGTGGGTTTCTTTGCTGAAAGTGAATAGAATATTTTAGTTTTCTTTTGTTCAAAAACTTGTATTGACATTTTGAAAAAATGTGGCTCTGTACAAACACCAGTCTTGCCCTCTTTTATCACATAATATTGAAAGATAAAGAATATGCAAACCCTTGTTGACCGCTATCTCTGTTTGAACTTTGATGTTAACATTCTTTCCTTCTTCAAACATGAAGATCTCTACTGGAAATATTCTTTGAAGTTGTTATCAACGTCTTATTAAAAAACGTGGGCTCTTTCTGTTAACTGAAATCTCCCAGTCTACTGCTGGAAATGAACACCAATCTTTTAATAGATAGCATGAAATATGAACTTGCATAAAATAAGGCTTTACATATAGCAAAAAGTATGAGTTCATTTGGTCTGAACTTGTTGTTGACGTTTTACAAAAAACATGGTTGTAACAATAACTTTACTGAAACATTTTTAGAAAAAATGTGGCCTCTGTTCGCATGTTCTATATCATCAGTTTGCATAATTTTTACCTTCATTTGATGCTGGAAATGTGAGATTCTCTGCTAGTTTGAACTCTGTATTAACGTTTTATAAAAAATTGAGCCTCTTTTCATGATAAAAATGTGCCTCCTTTGGTAAAATATAGAAATTTCAAATGCTGAAATGTGGGTCTACCACCTGTTAGTGCATACGCACTGCCATTTCATATTTGTAGAATAGTGAAGCACAAAAAATGTGCCCCCTTTTATCTTCTGTTTGCAAAAATAAAAACTGAAAATAAAGCATCCAAATCTGCATCAAAATTGAACTTAAACTCACGGTTTGTGGGTTTGAACTTCAACAATCATTTAATTAGCACGAGCTTGATTTTTCAAAAACTAAAACTTGCTATTTGTTTTCATTGAAATAATGAAAGTATCCTGCCCTTATCACACTCCATCCTGCTGATTTAATGCTCACTGTTTGCACTATTTGTCTTGAAAATAGATACACAGTTTATCCTTTGCATTCTTTGTTTATGCTTCTTCAGTTTTCATCTGTAAACAAGAACTTATTATAATTCCTTCAACAAGAGCACACCAATTTTGAAATTTTGAGTTCAAATTCCAGAATTTGATCTACATTCCAGCATTAATAGATTTGATATGTCACTTGTCAGAAATTGTACATATGAACCATTTTTTTCGATTTATGACAAGTACTGAAAAATGTGATCCATTGCCATTCTGAAATTAATAACACCAGCATTATTGAAGCTCCTGTAGCAGATTATTGTACACCTCCTTTTTGATACTGAATTTGTCATTTTATGATATAAAGTATAGCAAGATGAAAATGTTTTATATTCTGTTACTAAAGTCGAGCACGGGCTCGTGACACTCAATAACAACAAAATTTTAATGACTGAGGTTCGAACACAGGTTCGTGACACTTAGTCATAACATTTTGTAAATATTCAATTATGATTCAATCTTGAAGCACTTGAAAATATTCAGCATTAAATCATTGAAAGTTCTGAAAATGTACTCTTTTTGTGATGAAATCAGCACCTTTTTTGGTGAAACAATTTGATTCCTCTAAAGATTAGCAACCTGGAACTTCCTGTAGCATAGGAAACCAACTTGTTCTGCATCTTCAAAATGACTAAAAATATGAACCAGTCAACTGTTATCTGCAAAACAACTTGTTAATTACATACAATATCAATAAGGAACATATTCTGAAAAAGGTTTCTCAATTCAGAAATACACTAAGTCCCTTTCATTCAGATTCCTGACTGTTCAAAATGAAATCACACACCATAATAGGTACTAAAAGCAAAAGGTTTCATGCTCCAAAACACGTCCCTTTAACACTTTTTTTGTAGTGAGTGCCAGTTTTCATTTTCTTACTACATTTGTTCTTTGATTGATATGCAGATAGTAACAGATAGCTGATGTATGTAATTATTTTCGTTGTATTGCTTAGATCCATCAGGATCTAACCATTGTTTCTTCTTTTTTAGGTGATGCTGCCCTAAGGACCTAAATGCAGATGGTGACCCGGGAATAACTTAGATGCAAGGACCTGACAAAGACCAACAAAACCAACACAAACATGAGGCAATGCATGGGAACCTTTTACACATTTCAATTTTTTGTTCTTATTTGCAATGTACTCTATTTATTGAAACATGTAATATGAATCAAATGACATTTGTACTACATTCTTATGAATGCACAATGTAATGATCAATGCTGACTTTTCTGAATTTGAAATAGTTTGATCAATACTTAGAGTACATAAAAATGAAAATCTGATAATAAATGTAGTGAGTAGATGCAAATCAACAAAACCTACAAGATAGTTTTATTTAGATAACTAGAATGTGCAAATTTCTCTTCTAGTGCCTATTGTGTTGTATGATTAATTTTGGATAACAATTTTGGCGACTTCTGCTGGATGTCTGCCTGCTAGACATGACCTGTAGAATTATCCTCGGGCTTGAAAAATCATAAAACTGAACCATGAATGCAATTTATTTAAATGAAAATGCATCTATAACTAGACTCATGCAACCTAGAAAACCTGGACTCAAAATAACCTAAAACCTAGTGCTGGAACAACACTTATTGAAATTGAAAACTAAAATAAACCTATCCCTCAAAGCAAAGCTCGAGGTGTATTCCATTAACTGGAATCTGTAGCTCTTCCCCTTCAGTTGTGGACAACTGAAAAGCATTATTCTCCTTGTAGGCTGTTATGACAAAAGGGCCTGACCAAAAGTTATCAAATTTACCATGCTGCCTCAGTCTACTTTTCAAAACATCCCACTTAAGAACCAAATCTCCTTCTTTAAAATCTCTGAATTTAGCCTTTTTGTCAAAAGATCTTTTAGTTTGAGCTTGTTTCAGCTCCATTATGTCCAAGGCTTTCCTTCTCTCTTCTTCCAACTGTAGTAAATCCACATACCTGAGCTTTAATGGGTCCTCTTCCTCAAATAAAAGCATTTGATCAGCAAGTTGCAATGCTGGAAACTTAGTAGACACTGGCAATCTAGCTTCTTTACCATAAACTAGGACATAAGGAGAGTTCCCAATGACCTGTTTAGGTGTAATTTTGTCCAGCCATAGGGCTGCCTTCAATTTTGAATGCCAATCTCTCTTATTTTCCTGCAGAATCTTTTTGATAATCCTTGTTAGGTTTTTGTTAGTAGACTCTGCAAGACCATTACCCTGAGGATAGTAGTTTGAGGAAGTATTAAGGTACACTCCATTATTAACAGCCCATTCTGTAATAGATAATCTAATAAAAGCCATAGCATTATCATAAATGATTGATTGAGGAACCCCAAACTTGGTAATTATATCTTCATAAAACTTTAGAACAACAGGTCCAGTAGCTTCCTTCAATGCAATTGCTTCAGTCCATTTTGTGAAATAATCCGTGGCAGTCAAAATCCACTTATGGCCTGCACTAGAATTAGGATGAATAGGACCAATGAAGTCCATACCCCACTTAGCAAATGGTTGATCAACAATAACAGGTTTCAATGGAAATGCAGCTAGCTTTTGTTTACCTGCAAATAATGCACATTTTTTACACTTCCTAGACCAAGCATAAGCATCTTTGAATAAATCAGGCCAATAATAGCCTGCCCTTAGTACTTTCCATGCTGTTGTTTTAGGACTAAAGTGACCACCACATGATCCATCATGAAATTTAGATAGTATCCTGTTCTGATCTAGTGTATCAACACATCTTAGAAATATACCAAAATAATCCTTTCTATATAAAACACCATCAATAAGGACATAAGGGATAGATTAACCTATAGTACCTTCTTTTGGCCTTATTGAGATCACTTGGACACAGTCCAGTCTAAAGATACCTCGTCATATCAGATAACTAGGTTGCTGAATTAAAAATTAGAATAGTATCAATCTAAGAATCATCAAATTTATTAGGAATTTTAGCACTTTCCTCTTCATTTGCAAGTTGGGCACAAAGGCCTTTCCCTCTTACTAGCTTGGTAACATGTATTTGAATGTCATATTCCATAACTCTAGTTATCCAACCAACACATTTTTCATTTACATCCTTATTCAACAAGAACTCTTTTATACTTGGATGTGCAACCATTAGATGCACTTTGTTACTAGCAATCAGATGTTTAAATTTTTCAATGCTTTAATAGTAGCAAGTACATGTTTTTCAACAAATGTGTACCTTTTCTCATAGTCGTCCATACCTTTGCTGAAAAAAGCAATTGGCTGCTCCTGTCCTTCATCATTTTTCTGAACCAGCATAGCTGAAATTGTATCAGCAGCACCATAAGCATATAAAACAAAATCTTCAGTGAAATCTGGATTAATTAGAGTAGGAGCTGAAGATGGAGCTTGCTTGATCAGCTCAAAATTCTTTTTTCCTTCTTCAGTCCAGTTGAAGGAAACATCCTTTTTTAGCATAGAAGTCAATGGTTTCAAACAAATTTTAATATATGGAATGAACCTCCTTACAAAATTAATCCTTCCAATGAAACTTTGCAAACCTTTCTTGTGTTTAGGAAATGAAAGTTCAAGGATTGCATGGATTCTTTTAGGGTCTATTGTGGTTCCTTCCTTAGATACCTTATACCCTAAGAGTTTTCCCTTCATGAACTGCAAATATAGACTTCTTAGGGTTTAAAGAAATTCCAAATTCCCTACACCTTTGCAAAATCTATTTTAAATGATCAATATGTTGATTTGCTACTTTGTTGTAAATTGTCACATCATCAAGGTAAACTAAAACAAACTTATACATTAGATTCTTAAAAGCCAAATCCATTGCCTTCTGAAAAGTTGCCCAAGCATTGGACAATCCAAAGGGCATCCTCCTGTAAGCCATGGTACCCCACTTTGTTGTAAAAGCTATTTTATACTGATCTGATTCCTTAACCAGAATTTGGTTATAACCAAAATATCCGTCTAAAAGAGAGAATCTCTCTGATCTTGACACATATTGCAAAATCTGCTCCATAGAAGGAAGTGGATGTCTGTCTTTCAGAGAGGCCCTATTGAGATCTCTAAAATCTACACAAAGTCTAATCTCACCGTTCTTCTTCCTAACTGGAACTAAGTTAGAAACCCAAGATGTGTGTTTAATAGGAAAAACAATGCCACCATCTAACAGTTTTCTTAACTCCTTGAGCATTAATGGCTCCAATTTTGGGTTGATAGGCCTTTGCCTTTGCCTAATAGGTTTTGCATTAGGTTCTAATTCTATAGTATGCTGAGTGAGCTGAGGATCAAAGCCCTTAAGATCAGAATAGTCCCAAGCAAAAACATCATTAAATTCTCTAAAAAGATCAATGAACAACTCTTTTTCCTTAGCATAATTTATCTTACCAACTTTCAACCACTTGTCTCTGAAAATTTCAACTTCTTCATAATGATCTTCTTTAACCAGCAAGCTAGTTTTACCTTTTTTGAACTGATCATCAGAATTGAAAGCGGATTCCAAGCTGACTAGTCCCTTTGGCAACTTATTGGACTTCAACTAGATAATTTGATCCTCAATTTGCTGATTACTCTTGCTATCCTTAGGAGCTGAGAAGTCATTAGTTTATGTCAGAAAACTCAAAATATGCTCATCAGTATTGAAAACCTACCAATATGCATCATTATCAGGTATAGAAGGCCTGACAATTATCTTAACATGTGAATGATCATAAATCAGTCCTTTATTTTCTATTATATCAGTATGAGCACCATTTCCAGCCAGCCTATCTGCATGCAGATTTTCCCTTCTAGGAATTGAAATCAGATTAAATGCATCAAATTCTGCTAGCATATCAGATACCCTAGACTTGTACATCTTTAATAAATCATTCTTCACAGTATTAAGGCCTCTCACCTACTTAACAATAAGCTCACTGTCTCCAAAAGCTCCGAGACACTTAATACCTTTTAGCCTTGCCCATTCTAATCCCTGGATTAAACTTTCATACTCAGCTACGTTATTGGAACAAGGAAAATTTAACTTATAGGCAGCATAAAATCTGTCTCCATCAGGAGATATTAACATAACTCCTGCACCAATTCCATCCTTATTCCTTGAACCATCAAAAATAGATCCCAAAGATGATTAGACTCATTAGATTCAGATTCTTGACCCTTAACCAGATTAGGAATAACAGAATCAGACTCAAACATCATATAGTTTCTGAATCCAACATCAAAGGATTCATCATTATGAGCATTTTTGAAAGCCCATTCATCTAAAACAATGTCTGGATATGCTTCAGTTTTAGTATTATAAGATGAACACTCAGGAATCTCATCTTGATCCATGTTTATGCAGTTTGCATTGATTGGACTGGGATTATATGGCTCTATATGGTTTTTTGACAAGGATTCAAACTTGATTGTCACTCTAGTACCATACCTTGTTCTAAAAAATAGATGTGACCAATCAGATGAAAAGTAACCATCAATCTTAGCTGTGAAATCCCTAGATAAACATATGGCAAAGTAAGTTGGTAGGTCAATCACATAGATATCCTGTGGAATGGAAAAATTTGGGCATGAATGAAGTGTCAAACTTGCATTTTTGATAACTCCTAAGGTCTTAACAGTAGTACCATCAAGCTGTACTACACCTTTTTCAAGAGGTTCATACTTAAGATTCAGTGAATCAGCCACTTTTTTTGGCATAACTCTACTAGTGGCACCATTATCAACCATGCAATTATGAACCAGCTTATTACCAATAATCAAAGTAACATAAAAAGGAGGAGGCTTCTAGTTTTAAGTCTTATTACCTTCCTTCTCTGATGTTTTCTGAACATTTGAAGACTTTTGATCAGCTGAAACTGCTGATTTTTCAGTATTGACAGCCTTCTTTACCTCTGAATTTGCTGGTTGCTGTACTTTTACAGGCTTGCTTGCCTCTTTAGATGATTTATCTTTTGAAGACTCAGAATTAACCATAACTACATTTGGTTGCTGCTGGACAACTTGCTGAGAATTGCTTGACAACTTAGATAAACCTTCTTTCAATATCTCAATTTGATCCGGAATATGCAGAGTGTCCCAAGCGGACAAAGTAACATTGGTTTTCTTCATTGCATCAACAATATTAAAAGGAACTGAAAACTATACTTTATGTGCTGATCTAGGTGATCCTTGATCAGCCCCTTTAGGATACTGATCTTTAGAAGTAGTAACTATCAGATTCTTCAAGATAGAAAGTGGTGAACTAGAAGTATTTCTAGCAGACTGATATGCTTCAAGAGCTCTCTTTTTGGCTCTAGTATTTGCTGCAATTGATGTATCCTCATTAAATCCATAGAATTCTTCCTCTTGCCAATTCAAAAACCTAGTTTCAACACTCAGATCTGCCTGATTTTGAACCTCTTCAATAGATATATTCTGTTGTGAATTCAATGAATTCTGAACCATAAGAGCTTGATCCAAAATACCGTTAGAACATGTTGACTGATCATGTGGTTCATTGCATGGGAAACACCAGTCAGTAGCAATGTTATTCTGAGAAGGTACAATGTCCCTAACAACATTAAGAGGTGCTAGATTATACTGCCTATTTGGCCTCATGTTCCAATTCTGCCTATTTGCATTGGTATTACCTTGAAATTGCTACCTATTAGATTGAAAATTGGACTGATTTGGGTATGGTGTTGAAGATGAACCAGCAAACTAGTTTTGAACAGCAGGGTTAACCTGTGCTTGACTCCTTTTAAGGGCTACTAACTCATTTCCGAAAGACTATAACAAATTCTCAATTTTTTTCTAGCTTTCCTTAATAGTTTGCAACTCATTCGGATAAGCTACAGGAGCTATTTCTGAAGGCTTATAGGATGGAACAACAGCTAATGGTGGAACCACTAATGGCATATTTGACTGAATATGGGGAAAGAAAGGCATAGGAGGCCTAGGAGCTATCTTCCCTACCTGGATAAGAATATTCTCTGCTCTAATAGCAAAATCAAAAGCTTGAGGCAAAGTATTACCTCCCATAGATTGAATCATTACAGAGATATCACTATTGAGACTCTTCAAATAATATAGAAATGCATATTCAGCTGAAGGCCTTTCTGTAGCAGGGATCTGATTCCAAGTCTTCTAAAACCGAAGGTTGAAATCACTCATCTCCTCTTGTGGTGCTCTTTTGATTGTAGTTAATTGTTCCAAAAGAGACAAGTTATCAGATTTGTCCTCAAAAAACTTTGATAGCTTTTCACCTAAAGCATCCCAAGTAGCAATAGAATCTACCGGAAGAGTTCTGAACCAGTCAAGAGCTTTGCCTTTGAGTGATGCTGCCAATAGCTTCAAAGCTACATCTTCTTCAGTAATATGATGGACATTGCACAGGGTTGCAACATCTCTAATATGTTCAATAGCTGTCACTGGTCCTTCTCCAGTAAATGTTGGCAATCCTTTAAGAGCAACCAATGGAACATTGTTGTGATTTGCAATCCTCAAAGGACTACCTTGATTGAATGTAACGAATGGCAAATTTCTGGCCATTGCTTGCCATTGACCTTGCTGCTGAATAGCCGGTGTAACAAAAGGTTGAGCAGGCTGAACTACCTTCCTTTGATAAGTCTTTAAATGTTGGGGTGTTACTACAGCACCACTTGTAGAAGCTTCAAGAGCAAAATTGTTAATAGATAAATATTCAAAATATGGAAATTCAGACCCAGTATGATTAGGAATGTCTAGATCTTCATGAAGATTGATCTCCTTAATGATAACCTCAAGTTCTTCTGAATTTGCAGCTTACTGCTGGAAAATAGGATTATCAAATGATGAGAATTTTGAATTCAAAGAAATATCTCTAGAATCATGCAATGTTCTTCCACCTCTAGATGATCTTCCTCCCCTTCTACTTGATTGTAACTCTTGATAAACAAAACCTTCCTTATTTTCTCTGGTAGGAGTTTTGCTCATTAAAATTGACACTTAGAGCTATAGCTAAAAATTGAAACCACCATATATCCAACAGCTCAGAACTGAGAAGCAGTTCGTATGTCCCACCGGGCGTGCCAAAAACTATTCAGTTCTAGAATTGTTACCTCTATCAGGAAATGAGGCTAACAACAATTCCAACTGACAATGGAAACCTCTCCTAGCTGTGGGTGGACTATGATTAGAGAGAAATCTCCAGATTCTAGGCCGGTTCCTATAAAATATTGGCTATCACTTTATTAACCTGAAAAACTTGATGGGAAAAGGGTAAAAGGAACTAAAAAACTTAGAAAATAAGGTGATACACCAATGACTGAATCAGAAATCAGAAAAGAAAATAACAACTCCAGATCTAACACACAATGAAATTCAGATGATTTGGTACACTGTTCAACATATAGGTTAATGAATTTAGTTATCAGGATTTAATCACAAATAACTCAACTCTTAACAACATACGTTTCTCTAATAAGGTTTGATGGATCAGATTTATCAATCTTAAAGGAACAATGAAACATTCACATCCAAATTCAAAATCAGAATTGAAAACACTTACTAAAGAAGATGAAAAGGAATTGATAATCTGAACACAAAATGAGCTGAAACTTGGTATATTTCCTTCAAAAATCTTTGCAAAATGGTTACAAAATGGGCTCTTGAGCTTCTAGGAACATATTAGTTCACTATAGGCTCTCTTTCCCACACATGCGACCCTTAGAAAAGAAAATCTTCCTTCCTAAAAAAGGCCTCCAAAACCCTAATCTGGGAATGCCTATCCCTTACAAAAATGCCCTATTTTGGCCATAAATCATGCCCAAAATCATTAGACCACATGTTATCAAAAATGGAAAAGTCTATCTCCCTAAAATTTGGCAACTATAAGGAATTAAAAATCCCTTTTACATCATGAATTAAGCCAAAATTTAACTATTCTTTTAATAAAATGGCTTTCAAAATTAAAGGGATAAATCCCTTTATACAAAATATTTAGCCAATTTTATAAAAAGAAAACAAATATTTTAAAAGAACCAAAATATTTGTTATGCCACAAAATTACTTTTCAAAAGTCTTTAATATAAATATTAAAAACAATAAATAATAACTTAAACCTAAACTAATACATCTTCAAACTTAGCAATTTAAATGAAAATATCAAAGTGGGGAGCAACTCGACCCACTTGATATTTTACACTTAAATTGCTAATGTGCTATGAAATGACTGGCATCAGTATGTGGTCCTTTGTATAGACGTCGCACCCTATCCTCCATTCGAACTCTGACATCTCTGGCATTCTTTTACTTGGCGGATGCCAAAGGAATTGTTATTTTTTGGGGGGGTTTCAATTATCATGCGAAACAAGGCATTTTTTATATTCATCTTGCAAATTGAAGGGTTCAAAACCCTAGCTTCTACATATATGAAAGCTGGAACTGGCAGTTTTGTCAAAGATTTTTGCATGGAAATAGCAAATCCACTCTACTAAACATGGGGAACTCAGCATTTTACATTAAAACTGTAAGTTATTCATTTCCTTTTGCTCTTTGTTGATTTCCTGTTCTGAAAATGTGCCTTAACTCTGTTTGTCGACATGAGTTTATATTTGATGGAACAAGGGCTTTATCTGTAGCATATTTGAAACTCTTTGTTCAAACTTAACTTTGTAGAATATGAAATTGACTGGCATTAATTGCATGCAGAAGGGTTTCATTTGGTGGTGTCTAATGTCGACATATCTCTACATAAAATGTGGGTTTCTTTATTGAAAGTGAATAGAATATTTTAGTTTTCTTCTGTTCAAAAACTTTTATTGACATTTTGAAAAAATGTGGCTCTATACAAACACCGGTCTTGCCCTATTTTATCACATAATACTGAAAGATAAAGAATATGCAAACCCTTGTTGACCGCTATCTCTATTTGAACTTTGATGTTAACATTCTTTCCTTCTTCAAACATGAAGATCTCTACTGGAAATATTCTTTGAAGTTGTTATCAACGTCTTATTAAAAAACGTGGGCTCTTTCTATTAACTGAAATCTCCTAGTCTACTGCTAGAAATGAACACCAATCTCTTAATAGATAGCATGAAATATGAACTTGCATAAAATAAGGCTTTACATATAGTAGAAAGTATGAGTTCATTTGGTCTGAACTTGCTGTTGACGTTTTACAAAAAATGTGGCTGTAACAATAACTTTGCTGAAACATTTTTAGAAAAAATGTGGCCTCTGTTCGCATGTTCTATATCATCAGTTTGCATAATTTTTACGTTCATTTGATGCTGGAAACGTGAGATTCTTTGCTGGTTTGAACTTTGTATTAATGTTTTATAAAAAACTGAGCCTCTTTTCATGATAAAAACGTGCCTCCTTTGGTAAAATATAGAAATTTCAAATGCTGAAATGTGGGTCTACTGCCTGTTAGTGCATACGCATTGCCATTTCATATTTGTAGAATAGTGAAGCACAAAAAACGTGCCCCCTTTTATCTTCTGTTTGCAAAAATAAAAATTGAAAATAAAGCATCCAAATCTGCATCAGAATTGAACTTAAACTCACGGTTTGTGGGTTTGAACTTCAACAATCATTCAATTAGCACGAGCTTGATTTTTCAAAAACTAAAACTTACTGTTTGTTTTCATTGAAATAATGAAAGTATCCTGCCCTTATCATGCTCCATCCTGCTGATTTAATGCTCATTGTTTGCACTATTTGTCTTGAAAATAGATACACAGTTTATCCTTTGCATTCTCTGTTTATGCTTCTTCAGTTTTCATCTGTAAACAAGAACTTATTAGAATTCCTTCAGCAAGAGCACACCAATTTTGAAATTTTGAGTTCAAATTCCATAATTTGATCTACATTCCAGCATTAATAGATTTGATATGTCACTTGTCAGAAATTGTACATATGAACCATTTTTTTCGATTTCTAACAAGTACTGAAAAATGTGATCCATTGCCATTCTAAAATTAATAACACCAGCATTATTGAAGCTCATGTAGCAGATTATTGTACACCTCCTTTTTGATACTGAATTTGTCATTTTATGATATAAAGTACAGCAAGATGAAAATGTTTTATATTCTGTTACTAAAGTTTGAGCATGGGCTCGTGACACTCAATAACAACAAAATGTTAATGACTGAGGTTCGAACACGGGTTCGTGACACTCAGTCATAACATTTTGTAAACATTCAATTATGATTCAATCTTGAAGCACTTGAAAATATTCAACATTAAATCATTGAAAGTTCTGAAAATGTACTTTGTTTGTGATGAAATCAGCATCTTTTTTGGTGAAACAATTTGATTCCTCTGAAGATCAGCAACCTGGAACTTCCTGTAGCATGAGAAACCAGCTTGTTCTGCATCTTCAAAATGACTGAAAATATGAACCAGTCAACTGTTATCTGCAAAACAACTTGTTAATTACATACAATATCAATAAGGAACATATTCTGAAAAAGGTTTCTCAGATCAGAAATACACTAAGTCCCTTTCATTCAGATTCCTGACTGTTCAAAATGAAATCACACACCACAATAGGTACTAAAAGCGAAAGGTTTCATGCTCGGAAACACGTCCCTTTGATACTTTTTTGTAGTGAGTGCCAGTTTTCATTTTCTTACTACATTTGTTCTTTGATTGATATGCAAATAGTAACAGATAGCTGATGTATGTAATTGTTTTCGTTGTATTGCTTAGATCCATCAAGATCTAACCATTATTTCTTCTTTTTTAGGTGATGCTACCCTAAGGACCTAAATGCAAAAATGGTGACCCAGGAATGACTTAGATGCAGGGACTTGACAGAGACCAGCAGAACCAACACAAACATGAGGCAATGCATGGGAACCTTTTACACATTTCAATTTTCTGTTCTTATTTGCAATGTACTCTATTTATTGAAACATGTAATATGAATCAAATGACATTTGTACTACATTCTTATGAATGCACAATGTAATGATCAATGATGACATTTCTGAATTTATAACAGTTTGATCAATACTTAGAGTACATAAAAATGAAAATCTGATAATAAATGTAGTAAGTAGATGCAAATCAGTAAAACCTACAAGATAGTGTTAATTAGATAACTGGAATGTGCAAATTTCTCTTCTAGTGCCTATTGTGTTGTATGATTAATTTTGGATAACAAACAAATAAGTACATTTTTTGGCATTACTTTCAAAAAAGGGGGAAATATATGTATATATATTCTTTGTATGTACTTTACATTGAGAGCATGTTCAAAGGGGGAGTTCACACATTTTTGGTTTGTAAATTTTCAAGTCCAAACTTTTATAGTCGACATACACATGTTTTTGATACTAATGTCAAAGGGGGAGAATGTTACTCCTTAGTGGATTAAGAGTTGTGATCAGTATCAGACGGTAAACAGAGCAAGACAGTTTAGTCGGTTATAACTACAGAGTAGTCATTGAGCATAAAGATTATTGAGTACAACAGTCATCGAGCATATAGGATTACCAAGCATCAGTATAATACTGAGGCAGAGACACAATATTTACCGAGTAATCCAGAGTCCACATAAAAGTTTGGAATGACACATAGTTCAAGGTGAACAACTTTTTGCTGAGCTAGAAAATGGTTTACCAAGATCGAGGTGAATATTTAATTCATATGTAATCATTTAATGACTGATGATTCTTATGTAAAGATGATCTACATTAATCATTTGAGTCATTGATTTTAGGTTTTCTAAGATAGTGTCAAAACCCTAATTAGGTCAAATCAATTTGATATAAGTATTGTAAAGATGTCATTTTGACAAGTAATACACATGAAGTAGCCTCCATTGGGAGACATCAAAAGATATGACAGGGTTATGTTGAAGCATTAACAGAATATTCAGTAAGTCAGAAATAGATATAAGACTATCGAGCAGTACAAAAGGATACATTTCATCATAGCAATGTGATTTCATTATTGTACTTAATGGATATGATATTAGCAATGTAAGTTATTTTCAAACAGATCAAACTTCATTGTTACTCTCTAGCAATTGTAGCAGACTTAAAATCTCCTAATAGAGTAGACTTAACAATCTTTTGTAAAATCTCTTAATCGAGTGTACACTTGATGAGTGTTGATAAAATCCTCTAATTAGGTAGATCTAGCTGATCTTTTTGTTACTCCTAACAGGGTAATATCACCAGAAGTGATCAATCTTTATAGCCTTAACCGACAACTTTATTTACTTCAGTAGTGAAGCTTTGTGGGTTCCATCCCCACTGCATTTTTTACCTTCTAAAAAGGGTTTTTACGATACCAAAATACATGTGTTATGTGTATGAAATTTCATGTTTGCATATTTGATTAGTTTATATGCATTTACATTTCAATTTTCTTTTAATGTATGGTGAATGCAAATGATACAGTCAGTTAATGAATTACATATCTACAAGGATTCAGAGTTAAAAGTTTTTAGGGTTACTGATTCACCCCTCCCCTCTCAGTAACTCACATTTCCTTAATTCCAACATGTTAGGAGGTTCACTAGGCATTCTAACGTGTTTTCAAGAATTGAAAAATAATTAATTATTAAGACAAATATTACTATATTAACACATACATACATACATACATACACACATGCACACACACACACACATACACCCATGCACATGCATACATACACATGCACATGCACACATGCATACATGTATCATACATGCATGCATGCATACACACAGACATACATGTATGTATGTATGATTTATAATATTATTTCAATAAATGATTTAATAATTTATTTCTCTTTAAATTTATTCAATTTGTACATACGTTTTCTTTTGGGAGGTCTACATCAACTATGTTGCAAAGAAGTTACATCACGTATATAATTTATTTCTATACCACTTTGATAAAGGACTCACAATATCATTTATCTCCATGGATGAGTGCCACTTAGCATAACTTATGCTTCTTTCATAAGACCTTGATTTACTAAGGTATGAACAACATTTTTGTTGCAATCTGAGTAGCCAATGGTGAATGTCATTTTGTACTTTTGAAATCGCAAGCACTAGAAAAAGACCAAGAAATTATTTTCCCTTGTGTATTTGTATCAGTAATGTATGTATGTATATATGTATGCATGCATGAATGCATGTATGAATGTATGTGTGTGTGTGTGTGTGTGTAATGTTGGAGAAGAAAATTGATGTTTACTAGAAAACTACGAACTATACCTATTTCCCTCTTAATTGTAATAAGGAGAGAGGATCCACTCGGATCTACCACAAATATGATTGAAAAGTATAGTCCAAAGTGGAGCCAAACTCCCTTGATTAAGTTGAAAATGATCTACTATAATATGTGAATTGAAGGCTAGATCTAGTACCAAATGTGTGGAATTAAGAGTAATTGACATACATTGAAAATCTTAGAATAGATATGTATAAATGGAGTACAGATCTATAAAGAGGAAATTGAGGAACCTATGTTTGAATGTTGAGCCTAAAGTGGAGATAAATGGTGATCTTGTGTGCCCTTGACCCAAGAATGTTGAATGCAATAAAAAAATTATATTTCTTAGATTAGGATGTCGCGCAAAACCTTTCCCAAAAGTTTGATCTAAAAAGTTTTGGACACTGGTAAAAGTGTCACTGACCCTAATTTTATGCCTCTACAAAACCTCAATATATAGGTCTTTGTATGCTTTTTTTGGTTTTATATTTGTGTCTTCAGATCCTATCACCTACACATACAAAAGAGATGAAATGTTGGTTGATAAATATTTACCTAGGGGTTAAGGGCACAAAGATGGGGGACCAAAAATGGGGTATAAGATGCCACTTTTTTTTTTCTTTTTCCTTTTTTTTCTAAAAGCAGCAAACTCTGAGCTTCAACGAGAAATTGAAGATAGTTAGACTCAAAATTTTAAGATGTGACAAGAATAAGAGTTGTAATACTTTGAATCTAGTTTCTAAACTACTAATTTATTTTGCAAATGGTGTAGATTAAGGCCCTAAAAAAGGGGGAGCACACAAAGTGGTCCTATTTTTTGTGAAAAAATATAACATAGCGTCTGGTGTGCTCCCCCTAAAATGTTAACTTTTTTTTTTAATCGCTCTAGTGAGAAGTTATCTAACACCATGTAGTTTATCCCAAATTTTTCTACTAATTTTTTGATGAATGTATAATTTTTTATGAATTTCTGAAGTGCGCACATCCTGAAAAACTTGAAATTTTTGTGTGCTCCCCCTATAAATCATTGAAAACTAATAGAAAATCAATTTTTTTTAAAGTGTGTATAATGGAGTCTAGTTTCTAAAAAAGTAACTTGTTACAAAATTTGATAAACGAGCCAAAATCTATGCCCAAAATACTACACGTTGGTTTTTTACAAAAATTAGACATGCATACAAAATAAATTAGAGATGAAAAGCTTAACATAATTAGAATTCAAAATGAATTATATGGTTAGATAGCTAATAGAGAGATCTACAATCTCATGTCATCTAATTTTAATGTTATTGAACCATGAGTAAACTTGACGAGGACCACACAAAAAAAGATGTTATTTTTTTGTATGTCTACTGGAAAACATGTCTTAGGACTATTTTAATCCTCCAAGCCTTTGGGTTGGATCTCCAAGGCAAATCCAAGCCTTAGGCCTGGTGGATTCACATACAAGCGTGTATGTGCTATTCAAATTTATGACTTGAATAGCGTGCATGCTATGTAACATCCAAAAAAGGTGAGAGAGAGAGAGAGAGGTCCTAGGACCATCTACGGCTCATTAGGAAACAACAGGTGCACTAGGCATGGACTAGACAGAAATTAATCTTCTATATTCTATGAATTTCCAAGGATTCTGAATTATGTAAGGGTCGTGAAATGTATTTGACACAATAATATAATTATCAAAGGTGTAACAAACTCCTAGACTTTTTAATACAAACCATTTGCAGTCACTTATTACATACACACTCTCTCTCCCTCTCCCTCTCCCTCCCCCTCTACCATTTTCATACTCTCTCTCTCTCTCTCTCTCTCTCTCTCTCTCTCCACTTTTGTGTTTCTTTCATAGCGCATACACGCTATGTAAGACTAAAATAAATGGTATTATCCGTTACAAAACTCATGAAAGAGGCCCACATTTTCTGTATACTGTCTGATTTCTATGCTTTTTAAGACAAATATTCACTTTTCATAGTGTTCAAGGTGAAAAAGAAGTATATTCTATCAATTTTCACCACCTTTTAAAAAAAAAATCAACATCAAATTGTGAAAGTCAATCATTCTTAACCAAAATTTATTGATTGAGGTAAGTTTTTTTATTTTTTACATGTGAAATGTGAATAAAGAGTCTTTTTGTTTATAATTGGTATGATATAGACTTGTTCAATACATAATTTGATACAATTGTAATAAATTTATATTATAATTTGTCATATTATAAGAGATTTATATTATAATTTGACTTATTGTAATAGATTGATATTATAACTTGACTTATTGTAATAGATTGATATTATAACTTGACTTATTGTAATAGATTGATATTATAATTTTAAAATTGTAATGAATTCATATTTATAAATCATCATCATGTCGAGGAAATGAGCAAAGACTCTAACACCAGAAGAACATGAAAGAGACAAAGAGAAGAAAAGGGAAAAAATGAGATAACTTTGTGAACACAAAAAAAATGCATACCATAGAAGATTTTTCTTTGGATGAGGAACATGAAACATAAATAGAAAGTAAGAGAGAATTGGAATTGGAAACAAAAAGACAACGAATGAGAAACTTGTGTGCAACAAGACAATTGAATTATGAAGATGTGGGAACATCATCTATGAGTTCCCAAGTTGAAGAGACACCATCATCCAATGTTGGAGGCACACCGTTGTCTACTTCCCAAGGTGTGGGCACACCCTTGTATCATGTTGAAGGCACACCGTTGTCTACATCCCAAAGTGTACGCACCCCCTTGTATCATGTTGAAGACACACCATTGTCTACATCCCAAGGTGGAGGCACACAATTGTATCATGTTGAAGGCACAACATTATCTACATCCCAAGGTGTAGGCACAACATTGTGTCATGTTGAAGGCACTCAAGATGGTACATAATTCACACATAATATTTTTGATGCTCCTAGAATTGTTTATAGAAAGCCAAAATATTTGATTGATATTGATACTAACATTTTGCAAGCAATGCCTGACAAGATTCCCAAGCGTACTTGTAAAAAAAATGCTAATCATATTTGGAGATCATTTTTTGAGAATTTAAATGTGACGGGATGATGCCAACTATTTATTGAAATGGTGATAAATTTGAAATTTAGGCCCATCATGAAGATTCTTGGGCTAAGAACAATGGATGAGTCAAGTGAAAAATCTATTGTAAAGAATATAATGATTGCATATGAGAGTGTGGGTTCTACTTCATGCACAAAAGATAGTAAGGTCACACAACGTGTACTTACATCAACAATAGTAAGCACTCAAATGAAGAAATCTTGACTCATTAGAAAGACAAGAAAAATATTGAAAATAAGTAGAAAGTCTCTAATGAGAGCCTTGGGAAGATGTCAAAGAGTGGAAGATCTAAATAGAAATGAGTTATGGGCATTTTCTGGTAGACTACCATGAAAAGATAAAGCAATTGTTGAAGCTTTGAAATCCTTGATAGAAGAGTTTTGGAAGAATAACACACGGGTATCTCCTAATCAAAGAGATGTTGTAAGAAGGAGGATTGGTAGTCAAATTTGTGTTCCACATCCAAAACATTTTTTGGATTCAACTCAAACACAATTTTTTGTAAAATTTATACATATGTATCCTCAAATTAGAATTAGTTAGATATATTTTGAAATGGGTAAACCTTTTTATGTGAAGATAAATCACACATGAACAACTTGTTGTTGTAGGGTACATATTAAATTTTCTAACCATTTTGATGTTTATAGGAATATGTGTAGATTTGCACTCTAACAATGTTTTGTAGGATTGTAACATAAATGACCCACCTAGATCTTCAAGGGAATTAATATCTATTATTTTATGTGAAAGAATGGATGGTCAACAATTTTACAAGCTCTCATCCTTGAATGGTACATGCATAGATTGTAGAGGTTTGTGATATTTGCCAAATTGTCAACATATGGAGAGTACGCATGCAATTGGTAATGAAATAGTAGAATTTGGAAAATATAAGACCGTGACATACAATATGAAAGATGGAAAAGATGCTAAAATATGTGATTTAGTAATTGAAAATATTCTAGTGTATCAGTTCATGGACATTTTTCATTAAAATTTTATTTATGAATATGCAAGGCATAGACATAGAGCATGATGGTTGGATATGAAATTCAAGTTGTGCAAGGACACATTCCCACTTGATACCATTGTTTTAGTTGTGGACTTTACAGAGAACTACACACTACAACCAAAAAATGAGGTGCAATCAAATTATTACAGATCTCAACAAGTTGCTATATTTTTTCATATAACATTCATGCATTCACCTGACAATACATAGGAGAACATGAAGATATTGAGGGAGTACCATTTTTATATCAATGATCATCGCTTGCATTCTACAGAGTTTGTACACGGTTGCTTTCAACTATTTTATGGTGATTTGGCTAATAGGGGCATATCATATCATCAACACATCATATAGTTAGATAATTGTGCATCACAATTCAAGAATTCATAGATGTTTTATTGGTTGTGCAGGATGCATAAGATCACTGGAATTCAATATATGTGGAATTTCACAGAGGTCGGTCATGGAAAGGGAGAGAACGATGGTGTAGGTGCATGTATTAAAAGAGCCTTAGCACATGAAGAATTAAAGTACAAAGAGAAAGAAATATTGTCAGATGCAAGATGTATTGTCCAATGGTGTAATGCTAAAATGGGTCCAAGTAATGAAGGTGAGTCCATGATTCATAGATTTTCTTGGTTGATGGATGAAACTAACATTGAACCATATGAGAATTGTTATACACTAACATGATCGAGTGAGCTACACTCTTTTAGAAGTTGTAATGCAGATTCATGGAGTATCCACACACAACATATGGCGTGCTTTTATTCATCATGTGTAGATGAATATTGGTATAGGTGTGAGTCAAAGGAATGGGTTGACAAATGGTATACATTTATTTTTATCCCACTTGACTCCTATTGTCCCCATGACTTTGATTGCTTATCTGATCTAGTAAAACCAGGTAAATAGTCCACATGCAAATAATCTCAAATTTAGTACTTTATCATAAATATTCAGTAAATAAATCTCCTCATTATGTTTATATTATTATAGGGCATGTTTTTGTTGTTATTGCACTTGAAGACAATGAAGAAGGGACATATTATTATTTGTGTTGTGTTGAGGCAAACAAGAAATTGGATCACTTGGTTATCGAAGGTGAAGAATTAGAATACCTTATAGGAGCAGTGGTTATAACTGGTACATGGCTTAGGCGATATGGTATGAAGAACCCTAAGTTGTGGTTGTTCAAGGATTGGGAGACACACAAAAAGATTCTTCATTATTCAAACCTCGTCGTTGCATCAAATCTCCACTTGATTAGATATAGGGGAAGACCACACAATAAAGCTCTTTGGAAGGTTCGTGAGTCAAACCATGAGGCAATAATTGAGACAATAAAAGGTAGGCCATATCCAATTGGTTCATTGGATTAAATGGAGATACAAAATATTGTAATGTCAAATCTATTTGAATACATGTGCATATAACATGTATATTTATATAGCACTGTAAATTGCTCATGCATTACCCCGTATGGATAATGGGAAGTTTGTAATATTTAATGACAATATTTCTCTTTTATTTTTAGGACAATATGGGAGGTTTTCTCTGCTCATCTCTTTCCTCTTGGTGCTCCTAATGAGCTGAGTTGTAAAAAAGTTTCTCATTATTAATAGCTTTATGATGTTATGCCAATGACTTGCAGGTACATAATACTTGGAAGGCCATGGAAGAACCTTAGGAGGACTATCCATGATGGTTTCACAAATAAATATATAGTGCACAAAGATGGAAATAGGTACAATTTCAAAACTCGCAGTGTTTCTTAGTTGAAATGAGCAACATTGTGTATCTTTCAAACCATCGGTCGTAGCATCAAACCATCTACACCAACAACTCCAATTGGCCAGATAAACACTAGTGGCAACCTCGTTTGGCACACAGACTTGCTTGAACGCTGCCAACCAAGATGGACCGAAGTGTCCCTCAAGGTGCACTCAACATGAAATCAATGATCTTTATGTGGTCATATCTCATAGATCATTTGAGGTATCATCAAATTGTCAGGTGCTACATGATCATGTTGTCAAGGTCTACAATAACCTATCTTAGTTTTTAGAGATTCAAATTCATTTAAATTTGGCAACACAATCTCGATTGATGTCAAAACTTGTAGTGTTCCTTAGTTGAAATGAGCAACATTGTGTATCTTTCAAACCGTCAATTATAGTATCGAACCGTCTGCACCAACAACTTTGATTGGCTAGTTAAATGCTAGTGGCAACCTCATTTGGAACACAGACTCACTCGAACATTGTCAACCACTTCGGACCAAAGTGTTCCTCAAGGTCCCTTCAACATGAAATTAAAGATATTTACGAGGTCATATCTCAGAGCTCGTGCGAGGTATCATCAAACTATCAAGTGCAACAAGATCATGTTGTCGAGACCTATTATAACCTATCTCAATTTTTGGAGATTCAAATTTGTTTAAATTTGGAAACACAATCTCGGTTGATGTCAAAACTTAGTGTTCCTCAGTTGAAATGAGCAACATTATGTATCTTTCAAACCGTCGGTTGTAGCATCAAACTGTTTGCGCTAGCAACTTCGATTGGCCGGTTAAATGCTAGTGGCAACCTCATTTGGCACTCTGAACCGAAGTGTCCCTCAAGGCGCACTTAGCATGAAATCAATGATCTTTATGGGGTCATATCGCAAAGGTCCTATGAGGTATCACCAAACCGTCAGGTGCTACATGATTGTGTTGCCAAGGCCTACAATAACCTATCTTAGTTTTAAGAGATTCAAACTCATTTAAATCTGGCAACACAATCTTGGTTGATGTCAAAACTTGCAGTGTTCCTTAGTTAAAATGAGCAACATTGCGCATCTTTCAAACTGTCGATCGTAGCATTGAACCATTTGTGTTAATAGCTCTGGTTGGTTGGGTAAACACTAGTGGCAACCTCGGTTGGCACACAGGCTCACTCGAACATTGTCGACCACTCCAAACCAAAGTGTCCCTCAAGATCCCTTTAGCATAAAATCAATGATCTTTATAGGGTCATATATTGGATCTCGTGCGAGGTATCATCAAACTGTCAAGTGAAAAAGGATCTTGTTGTTGAGGCCTACAATAACCTATCTCAATTTTCAGACATTTAAATTCATTTAAATTTGGCAACACAATCTCGGTTGATGTCAAAATTTACTGTGTTCCTCAGTTGAAATGAGCAACATTGTGTATCTTTCAAACTATTGATCATAGCATCAAACTGTCTGTGCCAACAACTTCGATTGGCCAGGTAAATGCTAGTGGAAACCTCATTTGGCACAAAGACTTTCTTGAACGTTGATGACCACTCTAGATGGAAGTGTCCCTCAAGGTGCACTCAACATGAAATTGATGATCTTTATAGGGTCATATCTAGAAGATCGTGGGAGGTATCATGGAACCATCAAGTGCTACATGATCTTATTGTTGAGGCCTACAATAACCTATCTCAGTTTTCAAAGATTCAAATTTGTTTAAATTTGATAACACAATATAAGTTGATGTCAAAACTCATAGTGTTCCTTAATTGAAATGAGCAACATTATGTATCTTTCAAACTGTCAGTCGTAGCATCGAACCATCTGCGCCAACAAATTCGATTGGTTGGGTAAACGCTAGTGGAAACCTTGTTTGGTACACAAACTCGCTTGAATGTTGCAGACCACTTCGGACCAAAGTGTCCCTCAAGGTCCCTTCAACATGAACTCAACAATCTTTACGGGGTCATATCTTAGATTTCGTACGAGGTATCATCAAATTTTTAGGTGCAACATGATCGTGTTTTCGAGGCCTACAATAACCTATCTCAGTTTTTAAAGATACAAATTTGTTTAAATTTGGCAACACAATCTCGGTTGATGTCAAAACTCGCAGTGTTCCTCAGTTGAAATGAGAAACATTGCATATCTTTCAAACCGTCAGCCACAACATCAAATTGTCTGCATAAATAGCTCTAATTAGCTAGTTAAACACTAGTGGAAACCTTGTTTGGCACACATAATCACTCGAACATTGCCGACCACTTCGGACTAAAGTGTCCCTCAAGGTGTACTTAGCATGAAATAAAAAATCTTTACAGAGTCATATCTCAGAGCTCGTGTGAGGTATCATCAAACCATAAGGTGCTACAAGATTTTTTTGCCAAGGCCTACAATAACCTATCTCAATTTTTAGAGATTCAAATTTGTTTAAATTTAGGAACACAATCTCAGTTGATGTCAAAAATCACAGTGTTCCTTAGTTTAAATGATCAACATTGCGTACCATTCAAACCGTTGGTTGTAGCATCGAACCGTTTGCGCTACCAACTTTGACTAGACGGGTAAACACTAGTGGCAACCTTGTTTGGCACACAGACTTGCTCGAACGCTGCCGACCACTCAAGACCGAAGTGTCCCTCAAGGTCCCTTCAACATGACATTTATGATCTTTACGGGGTCATATCTTAGAGCTCGTGTGAGGTATCATCAAACCGTCAGGTGAAATAATATCATGTTGCCAATGTCTACAATAACCTATCTCAATTTTTGGATATTCAAATTTATTTAAATTTGGCAACACAATCTCAATTTATGTCAAAATTTGCAGTGTTCCTCAGTTGAAATGAGCAACATTGCGTATCTTTCAAAACGTCAGTCGTAGCATCAAACTGTCTACGCCAAAAGCTTTGATTGGCTGGGTAAACACTAGTGGAAACCTTATTTGGCACACAGACTCACTTGAACATTGCTGACCACTCCAGACTGAAGTGTCCCTCAAGGTGCACTCAACATGAAATCGATGATCTTTACGGGGTCATATCTTGAAGCTCATGCAAGGTATATGTTCAGGCTTATAATTGTCACCCTAAATCAGGCATTAGGGAAAAACAACAATTATATCCTGACAATGGAAACCTCCTCGAGCTGTGGGTAGACTCTAAATAAGGAGGAATCTCCAGATTCTAGGACGGTTCCTATAAAATATGGAATATCACTTTCCTGATCTGCAATTTGTTGGGAAAAAGGAAAAGAATACTATAACTAAAAGATTAGGGTGATACACCAAAACTTGCTTCAGATCTATCAGGATCTTCAAACTGGCATTCATAATGACAAGATCACTGAGATTCATTTATCATTATCTACTCAACATAAAGGTTGACTAGCATTGAACTATTAGGGTTTATACCACAAACAGTAGAAACTGACAACAAACTTACATATTTTGCAAAAAGGCCTTGATTTTTATAACATAGAAAACGAACCTGAAACAATTCTCTTTACTAGATCACATAAAACATGAAACACTTAATGCAAAAAAGAAGAATAGGAATGGATTTGATAATCAGAAAAAATGATGTAATAAAAAAGCCTGCTATTATTTCCTTCAAAAACCTGTAAAATGGTTACAAAATCATGCAAAAAGGGGCAGAGGAACAAAGATATTCACTCTGCCTCCTTTTCCACTATCCCAACCCCTAAAACTCACAATCTCCTTCAGCTAAAAAGCCTTCCAAACCCTAATCCAGGAATCCAATTACCCCTAAAAATCCTCCTAAAAACACTCAATTTAGCTATAAAATAGCCTTTTCCCAAGTTCACTAATCCCCTTTAATATTGGTAATTTTTTGATATATCTTTTAAAAGACATTACCAATATTATTACAAAAATTATTGAGATAACTTGATATCAAACCAATTATATATCCAACCCTCCTAAAAATATAACCTAAGCTTTTAAAACCCCAAATTCAAGCAATTACAAGATTTAAATCAAGACATCATACTATTGGATTCAATGCCTAACTCATGCTAAATATTTATTTAAGGGATAAATGAGTTAGCATTTGAAATTGTCAAGACCTGGATGAAAGTACTCTCCAGACATTTAATTCCATTTACCACTTTGTCAGTGGACTTCAAAATTTTATTTCAATCTGGCTTTATCTCGGTCTGTGAGCATTCCTTGATCTTCTCGATGCATTTTCTTATTCTTTTGGGAAAAAATAAATTGATTGTTTGAACACTTATGTATGGTAACTCTCTATAGAAGATCTTCCTGACTGGCACTTGAAATACATCTGGAACTTAGGTTGTGATTGACAGTCAGATTTGAGGCTTTGCTCCAGCTTTCACTGGGCATTTTTATCGTGACTAGCACATAGCTTATAAATCCGAGCCTGTCTTTGATACTTGGCGCTTGACTGAGGATACTGGAGTTGTCTTTGAGGCATAGGCTCTGTATGTCACTTGAACTTCTGGAACATTGCCTAATCATGGGCTTTGATTTAGGCTGTGATTTTGTCAAACTCAGCCTTGCTTGTTATGTGGCTCAGGCCTTACTTTGATACTCTGGCAGTGAACTCCTAGAGCTGTGTTTGTAACTGTATGTTAACCCTTTGTTATGGCATGAAGCTCAAAATCCTCACAATGAGATAAGTAACTCATCTACTTCATATTTTCTTTGCTTAACTTGCTGAACAATGAATTTTGGATTCTTTGTTTACTAGCCATCAACATGCTCATATAATGTCAAACTCTATTCCTTTATACTGCATAGATTTAGGACTTTTGTCTGTTGGATAGAATAGGGTCTATAACTAAAACTCACGCCCTTCATTGAAGCTATTTCTTTGACTGTAACTTGAACATTCTTGGGCTTTATGCCGTCAGCGGCTCTCTTGAAAGAGCTTTGTTTATTAAACCAAGAACTCCCTGCTAAACACGAGCTCTTACTAATGAGCTTTGTTTGATGAAATCAAACCTTCTTACCTCAAAGCACGGGTTGTAGTTGATAATGAACTCAGAGCTATGAACATGAGATCGACTATTTATTATTTGTTAAGCTCGAACCTTGCTTTGACTTAACTTTCCACCCTCCAAGTGAACTCGGGCTTTTATTTGCAGTCTTTATATTGCTTGGGCTCCCAAGATATAGAATGTGGATTTTGACTGAAGCATTCTCGAGCTCGAGCTTAAGCTTAACAATGAACTCAGCTTTGATCTTGAGTCATTGGAGCTTCTGTTACATAGTCACTAGTCAACCATAGTTATTACGAACTATCGATTTGGGATTTTCTTTATTTTCTCACCGGTCTTTCCTTCGCTTGTAATGACCATACCCGAGCTATTGACTTGGTTTCTTTTGCTTGTTTCCAATGTTAATGCAAAAATACTGATAGTTGTTTCATTAATATTGCATTAGTGATTGTGAACTCTAGTTTTAGCCAATCTTTCCTGCGTCTTGACAAGCTTTGAGCTCTTCTTTGGATTTTAAAACCGTCGACTACAACTCCATTCTTTATTTTTGTCTTCCAGCTAGACTATGGATTGTGCATGCTTTGGAATTCATTTGCTAATTGAAACTTACAATGTTTCTTCTTTATGGCCCGAATGCTGGAGCTGTTTGTTATAATCTCCCTTTCATAACTGATACTTTATCATTTCCAGCATTAATCCCCAACTCTATTTCATTGTATATTCAGCTGTTGACTATCCAATGTAAACAACAACTATCATGTGCTCTACAAAAATGCTTGCCTTGTTGATCAATAACAACCAACATACTTTGATTTCTCTGTTATCATGCCCTTTGATGAATTTGTGTAGCATTTCTAAAGCATCCATTGTAGTCAAAAATGAACTTTTGTCATCTAGATTATAACAATTTCCTTTTGAAACACAACATGGCTGTCACCATTGGCAACATGTCGTAAGATGTATCTTTTTAAATACTTTGACAGTGAGTACCATAATGCAAGATTGCATACCATTTGATATTATGTTGTAGTAGATTCATGAATCAGATATATCAAAACTTGTAACACAAATTTTACTTTTAGTAATGAAATCTGTTTATGGAGTTTGAGCATGGGCTCGTGACACCCATAAACAGATTTCATTGAACATGCACTTGATATTTTTTTAAATTTTCTCAACATATGAATAATATTTGAACAGCTGACTGCATCTTTTATAATATCTTGATTGTGACAAATACCAGTCTGTTTAGAACAATGCACCACCCTGATTAGCTTTAAAAACATCAAAATAAACGAATGCATTATGTTACTGAACATGACCCAGTGGTCAATTTTGGGCTTCCATCATACCACTGGTGTGCTCACTAACATAATGCATTAGTGTTGTCATTTAACATTGTTTTTCACCTTATGTGCATGCTCATTTTGTTATTGCATTGAATATCAAAAATACATGCAGACATGAAAGAATTGATTGTTTGTATGATGTTTATGTTCTCTGCATTGCTTAGATCCAATTGGATCTAATAGACTCTTAACCATGATGCAGGACAACTCTCACAAACACCTAGAAGCAGACAGATGTAGACTCAAGACAAAGACCAGAAGACTAGGACTAGACATGACAACCAGCTCTATATATGCAGACAACTTCAAGGCAATATAGAAGACTCACTCATACCCCTATCTCTTCTTTCTATTATGTACTTGTACTCTATTTATTGAAATATGAAATACGAAGTATGAAAAGAGCATTTGTAAATTACATTTAGTATGAATGCACAATGTAATGATCAATTATAAATTTTAGCAAATTTTAACATATGATCAATACTTAGAGTACAATTGAGAATCTGATATGAATGCAATAACAAAATGATACTGACATAACCTGGAAAACACTATTAAATGAAAGTACCTAAATGTACCCCTACTATTTATCTATTATTTTGCATGATGAAAAAATATGGTAATAGTATCATCAAAATATCAAGTGCAACATGATCGTGTTGTCAAGGCCTACAATAACTTATCTATGTTTTCAGAGATTCAAATTCATTTAAATTTGGCAACACAATCTCGATTGATGTCAAAACTCGAAGTGTTCCTTAGTTGAAATGAGCAACATTATGTATCTTTCAAACTATCGGTCGTAGCATCAAACTATCTACGCCAATAGCTTCGATTGGCCGAGTAAACACTAGTGGCAACCTCGTTTGGTACACAGACTCGCTCGAATGCTATCGACTACTCTAAACTGAAGTGCTCCTCAAGGTGCACTCAACATGAAATCAATGATATTTATGGGGTCATATCTTGGAGGCTAGATCGTGTTACCAAGGCCTACAATAACCTATCTCAATTTTCAGAGATTTATTTTTTATAAAATTTGGCAACAAAATCTCAGTTGATGTCAAAACTCGCAATGTTCCTCAATTGAAATGAGAAACATTTCATATCTTTCAAACCGTCAGTCGTAGTATCAAACCGTCTATGCCACCAGCTCCAATTGGATGGGTAAACATTAGTGGTAACCTCGTTTGGCACACAAACTCGCTCAAACATTGTCGACTACTTCGGACAAAAGTGTCCCTCAAGGTGCACTCAACATGAAATTGATGATCTTTATGGGGTCATATCTCAAAGCTCGTTTGAGGTATCATCAAACCATTAGGTGCTACATGATCATGTTGCTGAGGCCTACAATAACCTATCTCAGTTTTTAGAGATTCATATTCATTTAAATTTGGCAACATAATCTCAGTTGATGTCAAAACTTGCAGTGTTCCTCAGTTGAAATGAGCAACATTGCGTATCTTTCAAACCATTGGTCGTAACATCAAATCATCTACACCAACAGCTTTGATTGGCTGAGTAAACTCTAGTGGAAACCTCATTTGGCACACAGACTTGCTTGAACGCTATCGACCACTCCAGACTAAAGTGTCCCTCAAGGTGCATTCAACATGAAATTGATGATCTTTATGGGGTCATATCTTAGAGATTGTGTGAGGTATCATTGAACCATCAGGTGCTACAAGATCTTATTGTCGAGGCCTACAATAATCTATCTCAGTTTTCAGATATTCAAATTCATTTAAATTTGACAACACAATCTCAGTTGATGTCAAAACTTGCAGTGTTCCTTAGTTGAAATGAGAAACATTGCATATCTTTCAAACCATCGGTTGTAGCATCAAATCATTTGAGCCAACAACTCTAATTGGCTGGGTAAACGCTAGTGGCAACCTCATTTGGCACACAGACTCGCTCGAACATTGTTGACCACTCCAGACCGAAGTGTCCCTTAAGGTGCACTCAGCATAAAATTGATGATATTTATAGGATCATATCTCTGAGCTCGTGTGAAGTATCATCGAACTATTAGGTGCTACAAGATCATGTTTCTGAGACCTATAATAACCTATCTCAATTTTTAGAGATTCAAATTTGTTTAAATTTGGCAACACGATCTTAGTTGATGTCAAAACTCGCAGTGTTCCTTAGTTAAAATGAGTAACATTGTGTATCTTTCAAATCATCCATCGTAGCACTGAATCGTCTGCGCCATCATTTTGAAGCACTTTAGATTCAGTTACTAACACTTTTGAGTGCATTCTACGTGATTGTCCTGTAGCAACAATGGGTTTGTGCATTGAACAAATGATGAATTAGTTGGATCCATCCACTTTTTGTGGTTACTATGGCTATGGGATGGATCCAACACTTAAATATTATATAATTTTCCCTTATTATGTAGGAGTTTAATTTTTATGCAAGGTAATTACCAAATTGTACAAGTTGACAGGGTGAAAGGTGCATGAAGTAAGGGCCATGGGTGTAGCAGAAGGAGTTTGGGATGAACAAGAGTGCGTTTTTCCTTTGGAACATGTTAGAACATGTTGAGGACATGGTGTAGGATCAAAGAGTGGATCTTAGAAGTGAGTTTTAAGCCATTTGTGAGAAAGTCCTAGTTATAGGCTTGATTTGGTGAGGATTTGTGAGTTGGGGTATGTGCAGAGGGTCCATGGCCAAAAGGATGTCAAAATCCTTGGTTTTAATTCATTTCAAGAGACTTTATTAAGTGGAAAGGTCAGAGGATACAACCATGATAGGTTTGCTTAATAAAATGGGGCTATTAGGCCTAGACATGAAAATGGAGCAGTAGTTTTTGGAGGAGAAGTTCTGAAACAAGTGGACTTGGTTTCAATATATGTTTAATAAACGGGAAAATGGTATTTGGATCCCTAATTTTTTTGGGGAGTCATTTGAATAATTTAGATAAATATGCAAATTTCTCGTTGGATAGGGCTAGTAGGACATGCCTAAAGAGAGCAGTTTGGTTATGGGAAGATAACCACTGAAGATTATGAGTTTGAATATGGGAGATGAGATGTTTGGAGTATGCTGAGAACCTTTAAAGGTTTTGGAACACTCATCAAGAGATTCAATGGTGCTTGAATGGTTAGTTTGAGAAAAATCATGGGACATGAAGTATGGTTGAGTGATTGGGTATGAAGATGTGGGAGAGAATCTAAAGTTGTGAAGTCTAGTGGGTTGCAATATGTTGAGTTTGACCTATGATAGGTCTAGTATGTGGGTTGGGGTCTTGGATTTAATCCTTGGTTCAAGGAAAGATTAGAGTGTTGTTACAAAACAAAAGAGAAAACGGATATTCTCCTATGAAGATTAAAAATCCACCACTAGCCTCTGCATCAAAATGAAACATACATATTCTAATAAAGTATAAATCATACAGTAACAATATAGATCAATAAACATACAAGAATAACTATAGGGTATGGGAAATTTATAAAGCATAAGACATCCACATAAACATAAATTAGTATACATCAATACACTTGACACATGAATTGCATACCTAAAACATAAACTATATATATTTGTAGGGCATGAAGACAAATATATATGTCCAATAATGTCATACATCAAATATATCCAATATAGTTAAAATGGCTTCCTCAAAGCCAAATGGATGTACAAATTGTCACTTATACAATATACAAAAAATATGTCAACTAATGTCATATAGGCATACAATCTATATCCCTAATCTAGTCCTTTCTTGCTAGGGAAAGAAAAAAAATCTTGATCTGTCTTCGATCGTCGCATCGATGGAAATGCAATGGATGTTGTAGTCTTTTGAGTGGGCTCGCTAGTCCTCCTATCTAGACTCTTATGTAGCTCAAGCTGATAAAAAAAAGTATAAGCATCAATAACTAATATACATCAAAATTAAATTATAAAATGACATAAAAAAGAATATTCACGTACCGCTAGCAAATAGTCGCTATGTACATCCACCGAAAGTGCATGCTGATGATCTGAAGTAATAAGTCTCTGCAACAATGATCAAAATAAAAATAAAAATACATACATGAATATCATTAAAAAATTCAATACAAACTATTAAAATAATAATTAAAATTAAGTGATCTCTTTCATACCTCAGTCAGTGCTTTAAAACTAGCTACTGTTGTAGCTACTCCATGATCCAAAGTATCACGAACAAAAGGAGGAGTCTCTAATGTCATTAACTGAAAATGAAACAACAAAAGTATTATGTAGTTATCAAGATTGCATTTATTTTTTACAACCCTACTAATGAATAAATGGTACCTCTATGAAGGTTCCACCGCATCCTTCAGTATGCGGTGTCGATGTTGAAGCTCCAACATTTAACTGGTGCACATGTACATGGAAATTTATAAGACAACCATTCATATAAGAATATATTACTGACATGCTAATTATAATTCATTATTACATATATACTTGTGGACTCAATGATGATGTCACAAAGCTAGGTGAAGGAATGTGATCACTGCAATGACCACTTTGCCTCTGGATTTTGATCATAATCTGTCTAATAATTTAGTTATTTATTCATTTATTAATTAAATATAATCAAGTAAATAAAATTAACATGCAAATAAAGATACCTCAAGGAAAGTGGCACGATGCCCTTCGCTGTCTATAGTGAATGTCGATGGTCCACCAGTGAACTAATGCACATGCACAATAAGTTATGATACAATCATTCATATAGTTACATAATAATCAAATATATTAATTAAAATGCTTTATTCGATACATACTTGTGGAGTTGATGACAAAGTGTAGAACGAGACTAGAGGATCATTGCCACTATCACCGACACTCTTGCCCTCAATTTTGATCATAATCAATAGATACTAAATTAATTAGTTATTCTTTTATAAATGAAATGTGATCAAATAAATTTAATGAACTTGCAAATATTTACCTATGTGTCAATGCCAAATGTCATAATTAGAAAATCATCGGTCATCATTCCATGATCCTCTTCTTTTCTCTCGGTAGTACCAAATGTGCACAAGGATCCACATGACCGAAAAATATGCCCCTTCGAAGACTGACCATGGTGACCCTTAGATAAAGGAGTGGCACACTGAATGAGAGTCTCTGTGAGAGCACTAATTGTGCCTAGTGTGTCCACCTCTACATGTTCCTTCACAACAGAAGGAATACTAACATGATCCACATGTGGCTTGACAATAGAAACCCTAGGTGTGTTAGGGTCATGATGTGACACCACTCTATCAAATGATGAGCCCCCTCCTCTACCCTTAGAATCTAGAAAATCAAAATTATTTGGCACCTCCTTGAGTACAAACTCACAATAAACTTTCCTCAAGAAATATATAGGAACTTCATGATTTTTATAGGGAGGGGAATCAAAGACCATCCACCATCTCTCCCAAAAGTTGTTTTTTATGTCTTCATTCAAGCACCAATGAATTGGGAACCTCTTTGTTGTATTTCTAAGAGTATTAGTGTCCCTTGGCTTTTTAAAGAGTTTTCAAATGTCATCTTTTGTAATTTTTTTCTTTTTTATGTCCTCATAGGACAATTTATTTGCATAATATTGTTTTTGTTCTTCTCTTTTATCATGCCATAAATTAAGTTTCCCACTAACTGAGCCTACATGGGTCAAGATTGATTCCAATGATTTTGCAAGTCTTTCCCTTCCAAGATTTGTAGAAATATAATCTTTTACCTCCTAATTAAATATTCTAATTCTATTTTCCCTCCTTCAATTTGGTTGATCAAATTTTTGTGTGTTCCAGGAGGATGTTTCTCGATTGGTGGAGGTGGTTGAGGTTCATTTTCTTGGTTATTTTCTTCATTCATTTGTTCATGAGGATAATATGGAGGGTTTGGTTGAGGGTTTTCTTTAGGGAGATAATTTCTTCCTGGCAATTAAAACAAAATAAATTTTAAAATCTTAATTAAACTTAAAATCTAAGAAAATAAATTTTGACAAAAAATTACTTCAAAACTAAAATTTCAATACAAATAAGAGGCACATGCTGTAGAAACACTTACCTCTTTTTCTGATTTGAACTTGACGACGTCATGGAGCCATTCTTTATCTAATTTTATGAATCAAACAACAAGAATTCTTTGCGTACGCGCTATAGGAAGCTCTCCTTGGATGCAAATGTGGGTTTATGGGAGAAAAATGAGCCTTTGAAAGGCACACATGATGTTTTATAGCTTTTACATAGCGTATACGTGCTATAGTGCGCGCGCACTATGTTTTGAATTAACCAATCTTAAGGCTTGGGAAACCCATGCCATAGCGTGCTCACGCTATAGTGCGTACACACTGTGGTCATTGGGGGGCCAAAAAGGAATGTGGCACCTTTTTGGTCCCCCATCTTTGTGCATATACCCTAGGTCAAACCTTGATTTCAAAATTAACCCTCATGGTCAGAGTTTCCACAATGGAGACAGTCCAACCATGCAACAATAGTCAACACGATGGAAACAACCAATTAAAAAACAAGAATAGACAATCAAGATGCTACAACAAATCTTCACATTATCACAACAACAAGTATTTACATTACATTATCCTACAACATGTAGATTACAAAATTTTAGCATACATGCATGTTTACAACATAATTCTAGATGTAAACCCTAGTGCTAACCTTCCAAAGGTTATGTTATTCATCACTCTCATACTTGACTACTAAATAAAGATCATAAGCCTCAATATATAGAGCTTTGCAACACATATGTCATCCAAGAGCTATTACATTTTCCAAGAACAAGAAAATGTAAAATAGAAATATAGGTCAGGACCCAAATCATAAGATCTCATTAGCAAGATATAGAAATGATGCACAATCCAAGAAAAACATCAAAAAAAGATCCAAGAACATCAGGATATGAGTCACAAAGATTTTTCAATCAAGAAATTAATTTACAGGATCAGAAAACTCCAATTGACCTTTAGAACATGAAGAACACATTGGCCCGAGCTTGAATCCAAGATAAATCCAGTGTGAAGAATCCAATTGAGGTGTGAACCAACACAAGTAAAACATGATGTACAAAATGTACCCTGAACTTTGCAACAACAAATGACCCAAAACCAAGGAACGCCACTAAAAACTAGGAAATTTGGAAAATAGAAACAAACTAAAAGGAAATATTTTTGGGTGATGCAAGATTGCCAATGACCCAGGGATGCTCAACATCTATAGTCTCAAGATCTTCAACAACTTCATCATATTCATCCTTAGTTTCAAGATTCCTTTGCAATCCAATTAATTCATTTCAAATCTTAGTCCTCATCTCATTATTTAAATCCTCCATCATTTTCTCTAACCTTCTAGGGTTCATTCTTCTAGGTAGAATATTTATAATCCTCAGGTGTAACTACCTTAGCTTCGATGATCTAATTATAAGGTATTGATTTCTCAAAAATGATGATCTATCAAACACACTTGTAGCCTGCCTCCAAATCGATGATTTGTTCACCTAGGAATGTCTCCAACAAAGTCCGAGCAACTAGAAATAACCTCCTCTGTGATCTCCTTGCACAAGTCCCCTACAATTGTGGGCTAGATCCACACTCCACCATCCAACAACCAACTCATCTAAGGATTCACAAGCTCGGGAACTCGATCTACTAACATAGGAACATCAACCTTGCTTTGATACCATTTGACGCAGTCATGGCTGGATTTTCCCCAATGGAGACATTCCAACCATGTAGCAAGAGTCAACATGAAAAAAAAACCAATTCAAAAACAAGAATATACAATCAAGATGCTACAACAGATCTTCACATTATCATAGAAACAAGTATTTACATTACATTGGCCTGCAACATGCAGATTACAAAATTTCAGCATATATACCTATTTACAATAGAATTATAGACCTAAACTCTAGTGCTAACCTTCCAAAGGTTATCTTATTCATCACTCTCCTGCTTTACTACTAAACAAAGATCATAAGCCTCAATATGTAGAGATTTGCAACACATATGTCAACCAAGAGCTATTACATTTTCCCAGAATAAGAAAACATAAAACATAATTATAGGTCAGGACCCAAATCATAAGGTCTCATTTCCAAGGTGTAGAAATGATATGTGATCCAAGATAAACATTAGCCAAAGATCTAGTAACATCGGGATATGATTCACCAAGATTTGTTGATTGGGAGATTACTTTGCAAGCTCAGAAAACTCCAAATGACTGTTAGAACATGAATAACACGTTGGCCTGAACTTGAATACAAGATAACTCCACTGTAAAGAATCCAATTGAGGTGTGAACCCTGACACAAGTAAAACATTATGTCTAGAAGGTACCCTGATGTTCACAGCAAAAAATGATCCAAAACCTAGGAACATCACTAAAAACTAGGAAAAATGAAAAATATGAACAAATTAAAAGGAAATATTTTTGGGTGATACAAGATTGCCAATGACCCAAGGATGCTCTTGCATCAAGAAAAAAACATGAAACCACCAATTCTCACTTCCTATAATTCAAAAATTAGTAGAGATGACAACTTTTAAACACTTGAATCTCACAATACTCTCTAGAGAGGTCAATGAAGCATCAAACATATGAGGACAATAATTCATAGATGGTAGTCAAGATATCCTCATTTGAAGAATATCTCACTTAAGGGTGGAAAAACCTACTTCCATTTATTATCTAAGGGTGAAAAATATTTTTTAGCTAAACCTTGGCCATGGAAGAATGAGAAATGGGTTATATTTTATCATGTGCCCTGCTAATGTTGGTATTTTTAGCTTTATGGTGTGACACCATAGTCCATTTATCCTCAAATTTTGAGATGGTAGATTCTACAAGTTTTAGGGAATCTCAATTGATTAGGGAGGTTATTTGACTTGAGAAGTAGCCAAAGGATAATCATTAATTGCATGCTTCATGAATTAACATAAAAAATAAGTGGTGGTTAGGTTAAGATAAAAAACTTGTTGGGTGCGATGAAGGTTGTCAATTTGAACATCAATTGACTCTTTCAAATCCTTAGATAAATTAATCTTAATGAAAACTTATTTATATGGATGAGTCTAGAGACAACTATCAAGCCCCACTGATGTAGCCCAAACCCTTCAAAAAAATGATAATACAGAAAATGCACAATACAGATTTTTAGAATGCTAGATTCTCCATTAAACTTCTCCCACTCTACTCTGCTTCTATAATGAAAGAAAACAACTCCTTATTACAATTTTAAAAATTACCATATTTGGTAGATTTTCAAGAAAATTAGATTTTTCTATTTTTGGTAATTTTCAAAACCCATCCTACGAATCCTAATTTTTCTCCATAAAAGCCCCCAACTAAGGCAAGATGAATTGCCAACTAACCTACGAAATCAGAAACATGATTTTGGATTTATTACAAAAGAAAACTTTCTAAAAACTAGAAATAAACATGAAATGCCAATTTCAGAGGCCAAGATGATATTTCTAGATCCCAAAGGGTCGAAATGCCCACCAATTGAGCTGAGATCATCGACAATCCAACTAACTCCTCCTCATGCAACCACCTGTAAAATTTTAGCCAAAACCCACATCCGAGTCAAAAGTTATTGTTACTAAATTTCTACATATGCTGAAATTTAGTTTTGATTGCAAGGTTTCATACAATTACACAGGCATTTTGCATCTTGATTCAATTCATACATATTGAGAACATATTTAATTCAAAGAAAAAAGAATAACATAAATGTTCTTTGTGATACACATCAAGATATACAACTGATATTTCCAAAGTTGTACAACTGATATTTCTAAAATTGTAATGAAACGAAAAGCTGAATGTACATGTTTTCTCACACAAGTTGTGATATTAGCTTTCATTGCAAAGAATGATCCTATCCTATTCTAGTGAAAATACATAAAGAAATGAAATGAAATAGAATAAGGGTCATAAGAAGCCAATCATTACCTGGTTATGACTAGCTATTGTATGCTTACGTTCTAGTTCGATCATTGCTCCAGCTCTATGAAATCCATAATCCTGTAAGAGAAGAATGAGTTAGATCTTTTTCATCTAAGCAATGCCAGCTCACCTCCCCTCAAATGAAAAAGCATTTCATTCATGTTGTACTTTCCTAGAACTAGAAAAGGCATCAGTAATGAAGAAAAAGAAGAAATGCAATGAACAAAGTATCAGTAAGTTTACAGGAGCAAAATTCAGGCATCAATAAGTTGAAACAAAAAGATAGGAAGCAGAGATATTTTCATGTGTATTGTAGATAATAGCTATGATGGTAGGACAGAGCCATGCCGCACAGAAATACCACCATTGCAAAGCATAAGAGTTACAAGGATATCATGAAACAGTGTTCAATATGTGTCAAATAAGTGCTATGTTGAAGTTCAAAATAGTGGAAGAATGTTGGTAAGAGAAGTAACAAACAATGTTTATCTGTGGGATTTGCTGTTATAATGCGTCTAAACAGTGATTTAAAATGTTGGTTGTGCTATACAATGTCAAAGAAAATATAAATGCTAATTTGTCACCAAAAGGATTTTCATATGAGAAAGCATCTGCTATCACGGGTATTGGTTTACAAGAGTTGCTTCACCTTTTAGATGAGAAGTTAGATGAGAAGCTAAAACCTGCAGCTAACCTAGAAGATAAATATTTTTTCAAGTGGAGACCCTCGTTGCCTGAAGCGGTCTCTGATAACGCAGAGTAGCCTTTCATTTCATTGATGGTTTTATGTGGGCAAAGTGGTTGCATACAGTTGATGCTATTAAATGGTTTTTGTTGAAGCAAAATGGATTCATTTGAGACAAAAGTCACTAATTTGAAAATCATGATGTTGCCTGCCTGAAAAATGCAAGATTATGTGACTCTAGTGGGTACATAGATATGGTGAATATTTTGAGTGAAAAGGGATGCGTTTCTTGTCCAGTGTAATCTAATCTTATAAATTTTGGGATACAATTATATATCGTGAATCAAAGGGAACTTGTGAAAACTTGGTTCCAGACTAGCAAACGAGAAGAAGAAGATACAGTCACGACATATGGTGCAATTTTCAAATAATGAAGTCTTTAGTTGGATGGAATGGCATGATCTTTTAGTATTCACGGTAAGTTTCAATAGCTCTTAGAATTGAAGATCTCATTTATGGTGGTCTAGTGACATCATGCAATAAATCAAAAGCTACAGTGATAAATCAGACCTGAAAAATGCATTCAAATACCAAAAGATGTATGCCATGATTTTTAAGCACAGATAAGAAGCAAATATCACAGAGAAAATATCATGTTGTCTATAGCACTTATGGCATGTTATGAAATGGTAAGAGCTACAAATACTTCAGTATTTGTAGAGGAAATGAAGCTCCAAAGTACTCATGATAATATCTTGGAGAGCAGGAAGAGATAGCACTTACAGTTTGAGAGTGATCACATTATTCATGGATGCGCCCCATTTGTTTTTAGAATTCCTCCAACAAATGAAAGATTTCTCCAGGATAAACTCTCCAATGGTGATCTTCAATCATAGGAAGATTCGGATCTCACCTTCATTTAGAGCATGAGCCGAGGAATGACATAGTAAATCTCTACAGGGTATCACGATGGCGGCTCAGAGCTTAAAACCCTCATCCTTGAGAATGTTCATGAAAAAGTTGAAGTGAATGATTTTAGGGTTGAGAGGAAATATCAACTTGCCCTCAAATATTATGCAATATGTTTTGAAATCCGTGGGCAATGTCATTTTTATGGCATTTTAAGTCCATGATAAAACTATTTAATTTAATAATATAATGGTATATTTCCTCAATATACGATCATATCATTAAATTAAATATTTTTGCATTCGTTTATTGCATTTCAAAAAATCTATGTATTTTAATAATCATTAATTGATTTATTTTTATACATCAATTAATAATTATTAAAGATTTTTTGGGAGAACTATGTAATTTAATATTTATTGACTGATGTACTTTATAAATCAGTTATTAAATATTAAAATCTCTTCTTGAAGTAATAATGTAAAATGGAGACATAAGGAGGGTTTTTAGGAGTTGGATTAAGTCTCCAAACATCTAGAGGGTATATAGGGCTTGTTAGAGCAACTTTAGGGGTGTTGGAGATCTTTTAGGGAGGTTGGAAGGCTTTTGGGTTGGATTTTGACTTTGTCCAGTCAGTTGAGGGCTGTTTATAGCTTTTTGAGCCTTTTGAGGTCAGTTAAGGATGAGTCATAGGGTGCTTTATGACTTAGTGGAGTTTTTTCAGAGGATAGACTTCATTTCATGTGCTTTTAGGTCTTATTTTTTAGGCTATTTTCTGGCATCCAACCCAAGGATTGGTTTTGTACTTAGTGAGTTTTGGACTCACTTATTCATTCAGTTCTTTCTTATGCAATTTTCGGCTTCTATGACTTTGGAGTCCTTTGGCAATGGATGTATTTTCTGCATTTCTTTGTAACTCATTCCAGGTTCATGAATACTAGGGACAACTTTTTTGGAGTTTAGAGATTGAGTTGTTTTGCCTATCTCTTTTTTGCTTATTTGTGTGCATCTTAGTGATTGAGAGAATTATTAGTGAATGATTTGTTCCTTATAATTCTGTCTCATTTCAGCACCTATTTATAGAAGTGCATTTTTGCTTGCAGGTTATAATTAGTGTTCAAGATACATAACTCATAAGTGTGATGTTAGCCTACTCTCAGTAAGTTCTGTTCAGGACCTGGTTATGAAATATTTATGCAAACCTATGCAAGAGTTTAGTTTTTTTTTACCAAATCAGTTTCATAGTTCCAAAGACTCAATTATCTGTATTTTGTGAATTTTACCAGTTTGGTGCATCACCATAGTTTAGATTTTTGTTCCTGCTATCTTTCTAACCCTTTTCCCATCAAGTTTTAGTTTCATTAAGTTAGGTGAAGTATCAAGTCACTTTCAAAAGGAACCGGCCTAGAATCTAGAGGTTCAGTCACTTTCATAGTTTACCCACAAGCTAGTGATTGTTCCCATGTTCTCCAAAATTTCTAAGTGTTTAGGTGCTTAGTATAGGGTGCAAATTATGGGAGTTAACAGTTATGACCCCAGAAGTAAAGTTTGACCAGAACCCATATCTGAGTCAACTGGGTTGATCCTCAGATGCTCCTACATCACCCACACAAACCTTACCCAGAGAGGAGAAAATGAGATATAGAAAGCTTTAGAATGGAAGGGAAAAACTTGAAAATTTAATACCAATTGACACACCAGGTTTTTTTCATCTAATATTGAGAATTCTTAGGTTTAGGGGTTTAAAGAACAATTAGCACAAGAAAACATATCATTTATTGCTCTTGAGGATAACCTCAACATGGTTGGCCTTAAAGAATAAAAAAGTAATCTCATTCTAAGGTTTTGAACAACATCAAGCTAGACTTCATGTGGGTCTTAGTGCTTTGTGATCAAAATCTAGAGCATGCTTTTAGGCATAGTTCTCCTCACAAAATATCCTATGAGAATGAAATGCTCTAAACATCTACAAGAATGATCAAATTCAAGGATGAGTAAGACCACATCCATTAGATATTCAAAATTCGTACCTCATGGAATACATTTGGGATAAATTATTTGGGATCCTTGCTTAGAGGAGCCATTTTGTAGAGTCAACAAATTGTCAATGCTATCATGATTTATTGGGTTGAAGCTATTTGAGGCCATATAAAGAACAACCTAAAAAATACCAAAATAAATATGTGAGATAAAACATTTTCCTATACCAAGGGCATGGAGTGACATGAGGGAATCCAAAAATTATAGAAGAGTACAAACTGTAGTAGATTGCAACACAACTCGTTCAATAAAATTAAGAATTATGCACTAAAGAATGAAGTTCACAATTTGATATATTATTCCCAATAGCCACACATTTCAAAGGCTTTAAATCTCTCACCAAGAATGTGAGATGACTACTTGGTTTGTTTGTATTGAATGGATATAACCCATCATTTTAGATAGGTTTCTACTTCTAGTCTTGTTCATGAATTTGCATGAACTTGTTGAAGCATTGGAGGTAGGTTATCCCCCTACTATGCACATAGGTTTCTTATGAATTTTTTTTTAATGTTTACCTTACTTTTTGGTTTTTGTTATTTCTTGTCTAGTTTAAGTTTTTATATTAAAGTCTCTGTTTATTCCTTGTCTAGACTCTATGACCAATGGTTAAGTCACCATTCCAAGCTTCATATTTTTGGGTTTCTTCTACATCTATAAGGTCGTTTCCCCCATATTTGGCCATAAAATAAAAAAATGTGCTCTTTGAGTCAATATGCATCAACCAAATCATTTTTCCAAAATTCAGTTGGTCCTTTTATATGTTCATAAAGAGTCTTCATTCCTTGGTTTGTTATCTAGTATTGATATGTAATTTCACCCCATGTTCACACTAAGTGGGGGGGGTCTTGACAATTAGTGTTCATATGTGTGTGAGATAAAGTGAGTTAAAATAATAACTCACAAGTATTAATATAATTAAATATTTGTTAGGTTTGTTAGAGTTTTTATAGGTTATTATATTAGTGGTAGGAATGTGTGTGTATAAATGAGTTGTTAAAACAACTCAATTTATTTAGGGATGTTGTTTGTGTTGTTTCCTACAAAATAGGATTTGAGATGTGTATTGATTGAAAAGTGAAAAGAATCATGATATTATTTGTATATAAAACTATATGCTTCAATTATTTAGCCCTAATTTCTCTCAAAGACATGTTTGCATAATGATTGCTATACTTTCCACAATGATGAGATGGAATGATTTAATTCTTGAATATGATTGGCTACTCCTTGAATTGATAACTTGAGTGATTGAAAGCATAATAATGTAATTGATTGAAGATTGATCCCAAAATGAGGGAGATAACTTTGTACTTATACCTCATCTAGTTATTTCTAGGCCAAAAACTTGAAGGAGACCAACATGGAATTGTAATATTGCCTTAAATCAAAAGACTATCCTCTTATTCAAATTTGACCTAAGTAAGGGGTGACCTAATGTTGGAAGGAGAGAAACATGGAATTGGAATCCTACCTTAAAGTTCATATAAGGGGTGACCTAAGTCACCCCTTACACTAGGTTGCACCATACGAGATCAAAAGGTCCTAGATTTAGGTTGGTGGTCGACTAAGACATATGGATACTCTAAATGTGTGTGGAATCAAGGTGTGATAAATGAAAACATACAAAAGGCCACTTATAATGAAATAGGGCCTATGTACACAAGAGATGATGATTGAATGAAATTATTAAAGAGGGCACATGTATAAGTAAGGGTCCACATTAATTAAATCGAGAGAAAAAACTTAAATTCATAACATGTTAATATTATAATGTCCAAGATTACTGGGGGGGGTGGTGAATCAGTGATCTATCAAATTTGAAACTTTTCACAATTCATTCAACAACATTGACCACATTCATCAACCTTAAAATTTATGCATGTAGTAAAAAAATTAATCAAACAACCATTCAAACATGAAACAAAGTGACACCAATATTTTTATCATGAAAACCCTGATTAAGAGTAAAAACCACGGTGGGAATTAGGACCCACTGATAATTTTCACTCTTTTGAAATGCACCCTATTAAAGGCCTAGCCCTATTAGGAGCTTACAATGGTGCCCAATTAGAAGTAGACCCTATTCTAAGTCACCCAGTTAAGGGATTTATCTCTAGCCGTGTTAGGAGCTTTACCTTGTTAAAGGATTTCAAACCCTAATTAAAAATCCACCTGGTTAAGGATTTACAATTCAGACCTGTTAAAGTCTACCTAGTTAAGGGATTTTCTTATAGAAATTGTTAGGAATCAACAAGTACAATGATCCAGTTGTAGCACTTCTCCTTTGCTTGTTTAGATCCAATTAAGCACAAACAATGCTTCTCTTGCAGACAAACTTCGCTCTTCACTCAACTACACCTTTGCATCCACAATCTACACTTGCATAGTTCACTAATTTACATATAAATACATTACATGTCTGTTAGGGCCTTATAAAACTTACAAAATATATATTACATTTCAATTTCAATCATTCTTGCTTGATCCTTGAACCCTAAAATGTATTACCAATCGAGAACATTTAATTACAAATTCAGGTCAGCCACAAGATTCATAGCACATCGATTTAAAACAAGAAAAGTCAAAATTTATTTGACCCCAACACATTTCAAAAAACTTGATAGATCTGATCACCTAAAACCTTGCAACACCAAATCATCATTACAAATTTGTTATGTCATATCACCATGCCACCTAGATCATGAATAGATCCACCACAACTGACTGCATCCTCACCGATCTAACATCAACTTGTTCAAACATTTTTTCTAATTTGCACAGAGTGATCTTCTGTCTACTGAAATGATTCCTTGCAGTACTCCAATCCTATAGTGATCATAGAATCAACAACATATCCTATTCAAGCTAAACATATCATCACCACAACACTCGAATCCATACTAATTTGATAGAATAATCAAATCATTCACTCTTTGTTCTCTTGTTTTCCTTGTTGTACATCAATCGATCATAACTCTCGACATATTTATTTCCATCCTCTGTGATCATATATATAGAAACAAGAAACATCACCGAGTCTTCCTCTGCAACCACACACTCCAATTCCATCACATACTCACCACACACTGGATTCAACAACTCAAACACTTATCAACTCATTACCAACCAACACAGTACTTAGCTGACATTACTCATCACACACTAGATTCATCAACCCAAACACTTATCAACTCACTATCAACCAACACAATACTTATTTGACATCAATGACAACATCATAATTGATCTTACTATCAGCAAACATGTACCAATCAACACTCAACAATCTTTGCATCATTTATGCCAACATAACAAAAGTCCTATAATGCATAGATGAATAAACACACACTAAAATGGGCACTAAACAAGTGGTGCAGGGGCGCCTAGGAGGATACATGAACACAGGAGGGTTCAAGACATGAAGGAAGACTTTAGGACATCAATCAAAGTAAATTGGAATGTTTTGAGACCAATCATGGCTATTTGTAATAATCAAACCAATGTAATGATCAAAGGTCCTAAAGGTCCTGATAAGGACCTTAGGACTAAAAATTCTTGTAAGGGGGGCCAATAGTACTTAAATGGGATCTAGATGTCTAGGAGGGTCCTAGATAGGATAATTAGATCCTAGGATAAAATATGAAATTAGTTTGATAAGTTAGAATTCTTGGGAGAGCAATTAAATAAAGTTAGAAATTTAAATATTTAAATCTTAACAGCTAGTGCCAGTTAGGAGGGAAACTTTTTAAAATGGGATAAATGCATTTGTAATGAAGGGAAACCATTTTAGATCAGTTGGTATAGTTATAATACATCCTATATAGCATGATCAGAGGATAAGGATGACAAGACAATACAAAGAAGACAAAGAATGTACAAAATGTGTCTTTGGAAGCAATCAAATAACTAATTCTGTAGTACTTTCATGGTGGTTTGATTTTTTCCTTTTTTCCAGATCACATCTAATGTTTTGAATAACCAAAATAAGAATTTTTGTAAGCCTTTCATATGTGTTGAGATTTCATTTTGTTTTATCAATCACTATATTTGTTGACAGTCATAGGGGAGTGCATATTTTAGTGACAATTTGATTGTCTTCAATGGATTAGGTGTCACTACATGAGTGAAAATTATTTATTCTCATGGAATGAAATTAGAATAACATATATTATAATTTTCTAACAAGGTATTGTGTAGAAGAGTAAGGGAAAGTGGGTGATCACTGACTAATTATGTTGAATGAATACCGAATTGGAGGCTAAGATGTAGCAGTGAGAGTTTTGTCCAAAGGAGGGCATTATTTTATGTTGAAATCCATTATCATATTTCAACTAATGGTGAATCAACTTTTTTGGGGGTCAGATAGTGCTTGAAGGGTTAACATTGAGTAGGCCCTAGTTTTAGAGGGTTTTAAGGAGCAATTTGAGGTTTTCATGTCTACAAATACCATAGGGTCAAATTGGTTCCACATTACTCTAATTAGAGCCATTTAATAACTCTTTTGAAAGTGTAAAAGTCTAGGAGCAAGTATTTCTTGTAGTTTCTTTGTAAAATAGGTCAATTAGGCTTAGGAAGAAATATGAAGCAACAGTTTTTGGAGTTGAAGGTCCAAAACAACTAATGATTAGTTTATGATATTTTGAAGAATGTCAAAAAGGGTATTTGAATATGATATTATATTATAGAGTTATTTTGTAATTTTTGGAGTTAATTGGTCTATTACCGAATCCACTCGGAGAAGTATCACCGAGTAGAATAGAACATTGCAAAACCACTCGGTGAAAGGTACCACTGAGCATAGACATTTGGTAGGAGAAATTGATACTTGTGATATGTTTCATAGGGAGTTTTTATAAACATCATGGGTTGTTTGGAGAGCTTGTTTCAAGGTGTGGAGTCTTTCATGTAAATCCCACCCTTAAGGGATACTAGTGTGTGTGAGGGAATATGATACCCTAAGGTGTGAAGAGCTAGACCTAGATGATGGAAGAATAGATAAGTTGGCTAAATTCATTAAAGGGAATGATTACAAGGGTAAGTATGATATACCTATGTATGATGGTAAAATGAATGAGGAGAAGTTGACTAACTGGTTTAGTGTAGTGGAGAACTTATTTGATTGTGAAGTTGTGGTAGATGGTCACAAAATTAAGATTGCAAAGTCTAGATTAAAGGGGCATGCATTACCATGGTGAGATTGCCTACAAGAAGATAGGTGGATGAAGGGAGTTCTTAGAATCACTTCATGGCCAAGGATGATGGACAAGATGAATGATAAATTCCTTCCTAAAGAGTACAAGGTTCAGTTGTATAAAAAGATGCAAATTTTGAGGCAGAAGGACATGAATGTCTAAAGATACACTAAGGAGTTTCACAAGTTAGATATAAGAGTTTCTCATGATGAAGAAGAGGAAGAAAATGTATAAAGGTACATGGGTGATCTAAGGTTAAACATACAAGATGAACTTAGTCTCGCTACACCTAGTACGGTGGAAGAATGTTATAAGTTAGCCATTAGGGCTGAGGACATATTAAAGAGAAAGAAAGAAAGGCAAGGAGGTGGAAGAGGCCAGACAAATAGGGGTAGAGGTGGAAGATCCAATGAAGAATAAGGACAAGGTGAAAAAGGAAAGGAGCCTATGAATGATAAAATAAATATACAAAGAGGTGGTGGCAGATTTGGTGCAGGTAGAGGTAGAAACACGTTCAATGGTAAGTGTTATAATTGTGGAGAGGAAAGGCATCCTTTCTACAAGTGTCCTGAGAAAGATACAAGGAAGTTTGATAGGAGAGTTGGGTTGACACATGACTGAGGATACATTGAGAAGATGAACAACAAGGGAGAGAGGCAACCCTCATATATCCTGAAGTTGGGGAATGTCTTATGATGATAAATGGAGTTGTATTGCAGTAGAAAAGAAGGGAAAATGTATCAATTTTCAGAACCAACAATGTAAGTCAAGGAAAGCTATATATGCAAAATGATAATAGATTCAAGATCATTTGATAACTTGGTTTCTTATGAGATGGTTAAAAATTTGAATTTGTAGAAGTTTCCTCATGATAGAGCATATAAGGCCACTTGAGTAAGTGATGAAAAAAACCGCGAGGTTAGAGAGCAAGCATATGTAAATTTTTCAATTGGTGATTACAATGATAGGGTGTTGGGTAACATTTTTCCAATGACTAGTTGTCATGTTCTTTTGGGAAGACCCTAAAAATATTCAAGGAGGACTATTCATTATGCTTATGAGAACACCTGTGTGGTTCACAAGGATGGTAAAGTTTTCACCCTCTTACCTTTGCAAAGTAGTAGTTAAAATGAGTCAAGGGCTATTTATTTTGGAAAGAATAAGTATATTGGGTTGAAGGGTTATGGAGAGAGAAGATTGGTGAGAAAGGAGCAGAGGAATAGAGAGTCTTTGTTGGTATAAAAAACAAAACACCTTCCTGTCAAAATTGGGATAGGATGTCCTTGTATGGTTTTGGCAGGTTTGCAAGCTAACCGAGAGACAAATGGTGTCTTGGTGGGGATTGTTTTGTTCCCTCTATTGGATCCATTAAAGTATGGTAAATATTTTTCCATGGAGGGAATGTACATGGATCATTTGGATCCTAAAATGTACAAGAAGAAGTAACATACACAAACTGAAGAGGACTGTCTCAAGCAACAGTCAAATGGAAGCATTGATCCTATGTTTTTTTTTTGCTAACAATGTGGTTGTAGGTTCAATAAGAGGATATGGAGAGTTTTCCCAAGAAAGAAAATGTTGCAAAACTTCTTCAAGGAAGATAAGAGGTGTGAAGACAAGACCCTTAAAATTTTGGGGCAAAAGTTCTTTTCCACAAGGGGAGTATGGTACAGGGGAAGCTAGGAGGATACATGAACACAAGAGGGTCCAAGACATGAAGGAATACTTTAGGACATCAATCAAAGTAAATTGGGATTTTTTGAGGCCAATCATGGCCATTTTTAATAATCAAACCAATGTAATGATCAAAGGTCCTAAAGGTCCTCATAAGGACCTTAGGACCAAAATTTCTTGTAAGGGGGGCCAATAGTGACTAAATGGGATCTAGATGGATAGGAGGATCCTAGATATGATAATTAGATCCTAGGATAAAATAAGAAATAAGTTTGATAATTTAGAATGTTTGGGAGAGAAATTAAATAAAGTTAGAAATTCAAATATTTAAATCCTAACGACTAGTGCCAATTAGGAGGGAAACTTTGTTAAATGGGATAAACACATTTGTAATGAAGGGAAACCATTTTGGATTGGTTGTTATAGTTACAATACATCCTATATAGCCTAGCTAGGGAATAAGGATGATATGACAGTAAAGAGAAGATAGAGAATGTACAGACTATGTCTTTGGAAGCAATAAAATAACTAATTTTGCAGTACTTTCATGGTGGTTTGATTTGTTCCTTTTTTCCAATGCATCTCTAATGTTTTAAATAACCAAAATAAGAATTTTTTAAGGCCTTTCATATGTCTTGAGATTTAATTTTGTTTGATCAATCACTATATATGCTGACAATCACAGGAGAGTACATCTTTTAGTGATAGTTTGATTGTCTTCAATGGATTAGGTGTCATTCCATGAATGAAAATTATAGATTCTAATGGAATGACATTAGAATAACATGTATTATAATTTTATAACAAGGTATTATACAAAAGAGTAAGGGAAAGTGGGTGATCACCGACTAATTGTGTTGAAGGAACACCAAATTAGAGGCTAAGGTGTAGCAACAAGAGTTTTTTCCAAAGGAGGGCATCATTTTATGTTGAAATATATTAGGATATGTTAAATAATGGTGAATCAAATTTTTTGGGGGTCAGATAGTTCTCAGAGGGTTGACATTGAGTAGACCCTAGTTTTAGAGGGTTTTAAGGAGCAATTTGGGGTTTTCAAATCTAGAAAGACCATAGGGTCAAATTGGTTCAATATTAATTCAATTAGAGCCATTTAATAACTCTGTTGAAAGTGGAAAAGTCCATATTTATTATAGTTTATTTGTAAAATAGGTTAATTAAGCCTAGGAAGAAATATGGAGTAGCATTTTTGGGGGTTGAAGGTCCAAAACAATTGATGCTTAGTTTCTGATATGTTGAATATTTTACAAAAGGGTATTTGAATCTTCCATTAAATTCTAGATTTCTTTGGGAAGTTTTGGAGTTAACTGGTCTGTTACCGAATCCACTCGGTGAAGAACCACCGAGTAGAACAGATCACCTCAAAACCACTCAGTGAAAGGTGTACACACAAAAGTTGTGCACTTCTATGGATCCTTACATGCAAGGAAACTCAAGAATGAGCCCTCACAAATCGATCCATAGCTCTTTATGCATGGAGTTGCAAGATTATGAATTTGCTCTCAGCTAGAGCTATTGAGCTTGTGACCTTGCTAGTCAACCATACAATGAGAGATTCGAATGAGGACAAGGGCAAGAGTGCCAATATCCTCAAGAATCAAATGAAATGCAATGCAATACTATGCTAGAAATGGAAATGCAAGCTAAGCTATGAAAATGAAAGTACAAACTAAGCTATGAAATGGAAATAGCAATGGATTACAATTCCCCTAATTAAGCTATGTGAAGCTAATCTATTGCATAAAAGGAAACTAAGCTAATATGCCATTATCATGCAACTATGAAAGAAAATATGAACTAGATGGAATGCAACAAAGATATTCAAAGCTTGGATGTAAAAAGTGTCTTCAAAGAGCTCCAAATGACCTATAAAACCTGCAGCATAACATTAGCATAAAAGAGATGGATATCCAAATGAAGGAGAGAGCTCTCCTTTTATAAGAAATGCAAAGGAATGGACCATGGAGATTAAGAGACAAAAGTCTCAATCAACGGTGGAGCTTGAAAGAGGAGCAATCCATATGCACAAGTATCCTCCAATAGGAAAATAGGAGTTGACTTTATGTCCATATGAGACAAAAAGTGCTTTTCTCCTTTTTATAAAATAAGAATAATGCTTTATTTGTGCAACTTAGGACAAGAGGAAAGGTGGGGCTTTTTATTTAATCAAAAGGGGAGGAAATATTCCTTTTAATCAAATAAAGACTTAGGATAAATGATTAGCCCATAGGATAAAAATCCAATATATGATCGAAATTAAGACTTGATCAAGAAACTGATAATGTTGAAAATATTGATTATTGATAAAATTGATTCAGGATTGATAAATTGAATAAATGGGGCCCAAAGTCTAGGCGACCATTTTTGGGTGCATACATTTGCCCCTCTTTGACTAATGTGTGATCAATTTGGGAACACATGTAGTCAAAGAAGAATTGAAATGTGAGATCGATCTGGGATCACAAAACAACTCAAATATGAGGTCGATTCGGGATCATATCTGGACAAAGCATGAACAAAGGCCTTTGAACATGAGGTCGATTTGGGATCACATTCAAAGTAGGAGATAAGAATCTCAAATTTGAGAAAAAGCTCACAAAAGATGTCTGAATCAGGAAAATCAAGGAATCAGGGATGAGAATCCCATAAACACTGCCCCCTCGGAATCAAAATTGAAATCAGGTAGAGGAGAGATAGCGAATTCATAAAGATTTGAGAAAATTATAATAAAATCATAATCGAAGGTAAGGGTCAATAGGTTAACCATTAGGGAATGAAACATGCCCCAGTGAGGAAGTAGAAGATTAGAAATAGAGTGAATGAAAGACTAGAAAATTGAAAGACATGGAAGGAAGAAATTCCACCAAAGATCGGAGAATGATGCCTTAAAAGGTCGATCAACTGCGTAGAAGGAAAATTTGAAAATGTGACTCAGATTTTGATTTCGAGTCTGAAAATGGATAGAAAATGATGTGATATGAAAGATCAGAAATGAAAGATATGATCAAGAAGAATCAGAAAATGAGCACAGTTGACCAACTAGTCCGTAGATGATAAAAAGGAGAGCTCTCTCCATATGCAAAATGCAAAAACTAAACTATGATGCACCTAAGAATGCAAGCTACTATGAAAGTGGTTGACTTGCAAGTTCACAATGCCTATAGACATCTAATTATCATCATCGAGCGTTAGGTAGCATCATAAGATCATACAATGCACACTAGCATAACCATGTAGATATGAATATGATCTTTATCAGATAGAAATGTGGAAATCTCACCTAGGCATCAAAGACATGGAGGTCAAGATGACTAATGCAGTGAGATTACCTAAGTTTGATATAGCAAGATTATGCTCGCATTGAGACACAAGAAAGTCAAGATGACTATAAGCATGCACTTGCGAAACAGTCAAGGATAATACCTTGTCAATCCACAGTGTCAAGTAAGACCAACATAAATGCTCATGACAGTTAGGATCAACAAAATATACCCATAAGCAGATAAAGAAAGAAAACATGTTCTCATACCCTTAGTCTTCTAGCTATGCATCATCGAAAACTTCTCAGGGAGAGACCACTCATCAAAGAAATCCTCATAGACAGCACACAAAGAAAAATAAAGTCAACATATCTCAAGCGAGTTGATTGTTTAAGTGCATGTGTGTTGGTCATAGAGTCAGACTTTGAGTATCACATCTGCAAATGAGCAATATCACACCATACTAGACTGTTGGGTAAGACATTTGATAAGTGTTAAGAAATACTCGACGCAAGGGTAGTGTTGAAAAACACTGTGTGGGGTGGTGTTGAAAAACACCTGTTGTGAAATGCCCCAAGAGACAAACGCACCCAAAGGACCTTTGCTAATAGTTATGCCCCCTAGACAAAGATAAAGACCAATTCCAGACCAAGTCAAATAGGGTCAAGACACGATGGAAAGGCTCAGTGTCGAGGACGCATGCTATCAAATAGGAGTGCAAAGGCCTCAAGTAGCGTCTATTTCCAGGTTTTCACCACTTAGATTTTTATTGCAATTTTTCTCTTTTTTTGTATTTTTTCAGGACTTTTTATGCTTTTTAGGATTTTTTCAGCATCATATATCAAATTTTTTTTGGTATTTTTTAGGATCCATAAATATGTACAAAGGGTGCCCCTAGACAGAAATGGGCATCAAGGATAGAACTTCTTGAGGTGCAAAATGTTGATGGGATCAGGGAGTTGTTCTCCATTTGGATCTGACAGTAAATGTGCACCTATACCAAAAGTAGCTGTGATGACATATGGTCCAAGCCAGTTAGGTTCAAACTTACCCTTTTGTTCTCTATTCTGTTGGTTCTTAGGGTTCTCTCGCAAAACAAGATCACCTATTTGAAACTCTCTAGGGTGAACCTTCTTGTTGAATGCCTTGGACATACACTTCTGATACACTCTCATATGGTCAAAGGAAGCCTGACGCTTCTCATCTAAAAGTTCTAGTTCCTGTAACCTCATGGCGTGGTAATCCTCATATGTTATCAATCCTTTGAGTGAGACTCTGAGTGATGGGATCTCTACTTCTAAAGGTAATACCACTTCAGTGCCATAGGTAAGGGAAAAAGGCATGGCTCTTGTAGGTGTGCGAATGCTTTTTCTGTAAGCCCATAGTGCTGGATTGATTTGCAAGTGCCAATCCCTACCATTCTTGTGCACTGTCCTATGAAGAATTTTAAGAATGGTTTTATTAGAGCTCTCTCCTTCATTTGGATATCCATCTCTTTTATGCTAATGTTATGCTACAGGTTTTCTAGGTCATTTGTAGCTCTTTGAAGACACTTTTTACATCCAAGCTTTGAAGATCTTTGTTGCATTCCATCTAGTTCATATTTTCTTTCATAGTTGCATGATAATGGCATATTAGCTTAGTTTCCTTTTATGCAATAGATTAGCTTCACATAGCTTAATTAGGGGAATTGTAATCCATTGCTATTTCCATTTCATAGCTTAGTTTGTACTTTTATTTTCATAGCTTAGCTTGTATTTCCATTTCTAGCATAGCATTACATTGCATTTCATTTGATTCTTGAGGATATTGGCACTCTTGCCCTTGTCCTCATTCGAATCTCTCATTGTATGGTTGACTAGCAAGGTCACAAGCTCAATAGCTCTAGCTGAGATCAAATTCATAATCTTGCAACTCCATGCATAGAGAGCTATGGATCGATTTGTGAGGGCTCATTCTTGAGTTTCCTTGCATGTAAGGATCCATAGAAGTGCACAACTTTTGTGTGTACATTTTTGGCACCCCACGGTGGGTGCCAAAAATGTACACACTAAAATGGTGCACTTCTATGAACCATTATATGAAAGGTTGCTCAAGAATGAGGCCTCACAAAGAGGCTCATAGCTCTCTATGCATGGAGTTGCAAGATTATGAATTTGCTCTCAGCTAGAGCTATTGAGCTTGTGACCTTGCTAGTCAACCATACAATGAGAGATTCGAATGAGGACAAGGGCAAGAGTGCCAATATTCTCAAAGAATCAAATGGAAATGCAATGTAATGCAAACTAATCTATGGAAATGAAAATGCAATGCAACTAAGCTATGAAATGGAAATAACAAGTGTTACAAATTCCTCCTATTAAGCTATGTGAAGCTAATCTATTGCATAAAAGAAATTAAGCTATGAAATGAAGCTATGGATGCTATGATAATGCAAGAAATGAAGTCTAAACTATGAAGCAATGAGGAAATCCAAGAAAAGCTTGATGTAGCAATGATCTCCAAAAGCTCCAAATGCACCTAGAAAACTTGCAGCATAACAATAGCATGAAAGAGATGGATATAAATGAAGGAGAGAGCTCTCCTTTTATAAGAAATGCAAAGGAATGGACCATGGAGATTAAGAGGCAAAAATCTCAATCAACGGTGGAGCTTGAAAGAGGAGCAATCCATGTGCACAAGTATCCTCCAATGAGAAAATAGGAGTTGACTTTATGTCCATATGAGACAAAAAGTGCTTTTCTCCTTTTTATAAAATAAGAATGATGTTTTATTTGTGCAACTTAGGATAAGAGGAAAAGTGGGGGCTTTTTATTTATTAAAAGGGGAGGAAATATTCTTTTTAAATAAATAAAGACTTAGGATAAAATGGTTAGCCCATAGGATAAAAATCCAATATATGATCAAAACTAAGATTTGATCAAGAAATTGATAATGTTGAGAATATTGATTATTGATCAAACTGATTCAGGATTGATAAATCAAATAAATGGGGCCCAAAGTCTAGGTGACCATTTTTGGGTGCATACATTTGCCCCTCTTTGACTAATGTGTGATCGATTTGGGAACACATGTAGTTAAAGAATGAAGTTGAAATGTGAGATCGATCTGGGATCACAAAACAACTCAGATGTGAGGTCAATTCGGGATCACACCCGGACAAACATAAACAAAGGCCTTTGAACATGAGGTCGATTCGGGATCACATTCAAAGTAAGAGATAAGAATCTCAAATTTGAGCAAAAGCTCACAAAAGATGTCTGAATCAAGATCATCAAGATGTCAGGGATAAGGATCCCATAAATACTGACTTCATTTCTTGCATTATCATAGCATCCATAGCTTCATTTCATAGCTTAGTTTCTTTTATGCAATAGATTAGCTTCACATAGCTTAATAGGAGGAATTTGTAACACTTGTTATTTCCATTTCATAGCTTAGTTTCATTGCATTTTCATTTCCATAGATTAGTTTGCATTGCATTGCATTTCCATTTGATTCTTTGGGGATATTGGTACTCTTGCCCTTGTCCTCATTCGAATCTCTCATTGTATGGTTGAATAGCAAGGTCACAAGCTCAATAGCTCTAGCTGAGAGCAAATTCATAATCTTGCAACTCCATGCATAGAGAGCTATGAGCCACTTTGTGAGGCCTCATTCTTGAGCAACCTTGCATATAATGGTTCATAGAAGTGCACCATTTTAGTGTGTACATTTTTGGCACCCCACGGTGGGTGCCAAAAATGTACACACAAAAGTTGTGCACTTCTATGGATCCTTACATGCAAGGAAACTCAAGAATGAGCCCTCACAAATCGATCCATAGCTCTCTATGCATGGAGTTGCAAGATTATGAATTTGCTCTCAGCTAGAGCTATTGAGCTTGTGACCTTGCTAGTCAACCATACAATGAGAGATTCGAATGAGGACAAGGGCAAGAGTGCCAATATCCTCAAGAATCAAATGAAATGCAATGCAATGCTATGCTAGAAATGGAAATGCAAGCTAAGCTATGAAAATGAAAGTACAAACTAAGCTATGAAATAGAAATAGCAATGGATTACAATTCCCCTAATTAAGCTATGTGAAGCTAATCTATTGCATAAAAGGAAACTAAGCTAATATGCCATTATCATGCAACTATGAAAGAGAATATGAACTAGATGGAATGCAACAAAGATCTTCAAAGCTTGGATGTAAAAAGTGTCTTCAAAGAGCTCCAAATGACCTAGAAAACCTATAGCATAACATTAGCATAAAAGAGATGGATATCCAAATGAAGGAGAGAGCTCTCCTTTTATAAGAAATGCAAAGGAATGGACCATGGAGATTAAGAGGCAAAAGTATCAATCAACGGTGGAGCTTGAAAGAGGAGCAATCCATATGCACAAGTATCCTCCAATAGGAAAATAGGAGTTGACTTTATGTCCATATGAGACAAAAAGTGCTTTTCTCCTTTTTATAAAATAAGAATAATGCTTTATTTGTGCAACTTAGGACAAGAGGAAAGGTGGGGCTTTTCATTTAATCAAAAGGGGAGGAAATATTCCTTTTAATCAAATAAAGACTTAGGATAAATGATTAGCCCATAGGATAAAAATCCAATATATGATCAAAATTAAGACTTGATCAAGAAACTGATAATGTTGAAAATATTGATTATTGATAAAATTGATTCAGGATTGATAAATTGAATAAATGGGGCCCAAAGTCTAGGTGACCATTTTTGGGTGCATACAAAAGGTACCACCAAACAAAGACATTTGGTAAGAGAAATTGATATTTATATTATGTTTCCTAGGGAATTTTGATAAACATCAAGGGTTGTTTGGAGAACTTGTTTCAAGGTGTGGAGTCTTTCATATAAATCCCACCCTTAAGATATACTAGTGTGTGTGAGGGAATAGGATATCCTAGAGTGTGAAGGACTTTGCATCAACAAGAAAGGAATTGGATACACTAGGGAGTGCATGAAATTTATTATGCTATATTTAGCCCCAAATTTAGTGGGGATATTAGTCTACACTCATACACACGGTAAAGTAGAAGAAAAAAATATGGTAGAGAAGAGATAATATCACGGGAAAGACTTAAAGAGGTAGCACATGACGAAGTTCAATGAATTACCCAAACTAAGGATCTTAACTCACACAACCATGTGCAAGGACCTGTAAAATGAAAAAATAAGATAAATGAAAAAAGATAAAACATACAACACAAGGGGTTAGTACTAAAAACAAAGTCTTTAAATCAACTAGTTGAAGAGACTTTAATGAACCAAGTGTATCGATTGCTAGTATCATGCTTGTAATGATATTTCAAAAGTAGAAGTGGTCCCATAGGAAGATAAATAGGATGACGACATATCAAGGATGAGACAAGAATCAATGATACAAGTCACTAGCAAATCTATGATATTGTGGAGGAGAGAAAAATGAAACCATGGATGTCACGTGCTAGCAAGTTGTGTTATGATAGATGATTTATAGGACAAAGAGGGGGAAGAGTAGGAAATAGTCTAGCAAGTTGTGTTATGCTAGTTCCACTCGTCCAAAAGAGAGGTTAGTGCAAAGATGGAATTGATAGTCTAGCAAGTTACATTAGGTTATTCAACCTGTTGGTGCTAAAAAACACTGGATCTGATATCCAATTATTTTTGCCAACTAACGAATTCAACCAGAATTATGGTTTGAATCCCTGCAATTTAGGTTAGTAAACCAAGGCTAGTAGGCCCAAATCTGAAACTTCTAGAATACTTCAAACTATTCTAAATTATGAAAATTGCTTAAAAGATCAATTATCTATACTATATAAACCTACATCACAATATAATCATCAAAATGTATTTGAAATAAAAGTATAATAACATAAGAAATGAATCTAATATTAGTAAACTCTAAGACATAACTCAAAATAATGATTTCCAATAGGTAACGATATCAGTTCCTAATCAATATTTGGGCTATAGAGTCAGATAAGTTTTCAATTCTACGTACAATTCAGAGATGATTTTATGATAACTTGTTTAATCATAAAACAAGACCATCATTCCAAAGGCTTCCACATGAATCATAATCTAATTCCAATATTACAGTCAGTTTGATCGAATTTAACTCTATTTCCATAGACCAATTGAATAGGAGAAAGATTGATAAACATAATTTTCTACTGATAGTTTCAGACTGCAAACTAAATTTGAATTATAAAATCAAGAGAATAGAACACAATGGAATAATCTATTTCTAGATAAATCTGAAGACTAATTGAAAAAAAAAGCAAAAACTCATAACCTCAAGCAATAAGGAAAAAGACACTTATCTTTATTAATATCGAAAAATAGGTACATATGAGTTCATCGTTGCAGTAGTGAATCCAATTTCTACAGAGAGTTTTTCTAATTTATCAAAAGGTGTCCTCATCCTCGGTCCTGGTATCCATATTAATATATTTTTGAATGGATGCAAACAAGCTTCGGACCGAGGCATCATTTCAAAACAAACCTAATCACTAACTACAACGATAAAATTACAATATACAACTATTAAATAATTATTTTTCCATTAAGGTTTATATTTTGAAAATATTTCTCCTCCCTTTTATCCTACAAAGTATGTTGCCTTATTAAATTTGAAATATTTTTTGGTTCAAAGCTCCTGTACATAAACAAAATAATTAACATGACTAATCAAATTTCATTCATAACTTTACATTTTCCCTAAAATAATCCCTCTTTTAAAAAAATAAATATTTTAAGTGAAATATTCTCAGAACATAAACACTTATTCTCTCAAAAATATTTTATAACTTAAAAAATAATCAGCTCCTATAATATTTTCAAACATTAATGTAGAGTAATAATATTAAAAAAAATACACTAATGAAGCAAGATTTAAAAGTACACTAATGAATTAATCAAGATATAATTAGGGTATCTTAAGAATATTACATTTTAAAATAAAACCCTATTCAATTGTATATCTTCATAAATTAAATGCATAGTTAAAAAGAATATGCTTCTTTCAACAAACCTAAAAGAAAGAACATAGATCAGCATAGTAAATATCTACAATATGGACATAAGGTGAAAAATATACAATTCAAAGTTAATAAGAGAAAAAAGAGGTTCAATTATATTTATTCACCCTAATGATTGATTTCCAAAATTATTATAGGGTAGAAACATTCTAAGTATATCTTTTCACCTTTACCCATATTCTCAAGGAATACAATAGAACAATTGGTTAGGGTAGGATGGGTAGTTAGGATAGAAAAGAGGGTAAGGTTGAGTGTTCAACTCCCTCTCCCCACCCTTTTGTAAAAATGTTTTTATTTAAAACTATTTTTTGTTTTCAAATAGGGAATATTTAATTATTCGAGTATGCATTTTGAAACCTTCCAATATTAAAATCTATTTTAAAAATAATTATTAATATTTTCAAAAGAGTATACATTTCCTTCAATGAACAAAAAATTCTACCCTAATGATAAATATCATTTGTTTGACAAGGGTAAACATATTTAAAAAATAAATAAATAAGGAATATATTTTCTTTTAAAAACATTATTAGATAATCAAGTATTTCAGCCATAGAGAATACTTCCCTGTCAAATTTGAGCTTGCAAATTTAGGTGTCAACACAACCCATCCAAGGATAACCAATCAAAGCATTGTTTACAAGGAAATCCTCCAAAAAAGCATTATCCCAAGGAAATAATTATATCTAAATGAATAATGCTCTATAGCACCAAAAGATCCAAGGAAAGCATTGTTTCCATGGAAAAGTGCAAAAGGATTGTCACAAGGAAAGCACTATCTCCAAAGGATTCCTATCAAAATGTGTAAAAAGATAACCAATAAAAGTAGTGTCTCCAAGGAAATTTGCAAAATTATTGCCCCAAGGAAATAATTTTGTCCATAGGAATCTTAGCTATCATGTAGTAAAAAAGATAACCAAGGAAAGCATTATCTTCAAGAAAATATGAAAAAGTATTACCCCAAGGAAAGCATTATCTCCAAAGGAATCTATTGAATAATGCAAAAGGAGGCCACAAATATGATCAAATCCTTATAATGTCAACATAGAAATATGATGACATCTTAAGGAAAAGAAGAATAAGAATACCCACCTTCAACACCAAGGATATATTCTTCAGGAAATAATGTACATACAACCTTATCCAAAGAGTGAGGACTCCTCAGAGACCAAGGGAGATACAAATGTGTAAACATATATCTCACAATAAGTGTAAATGGGTCTTTACAAAGATATCTTTATTCCAAGACATCTACCTTCAAGAGGAGTTCTTGAACAAAAATATCATCTTTGATAGTGATGCAGTCAAGGATGGTGGATCCAATTAAGGACAGTCCAAACCTTGCAGCCAACAAAACAACATAGAAAAATATTCAACAATACAACAACAAAGTAATTGTTTAACTCTGATTTTCATTAACATTCCCGACTGTAAGGCCTTCCGAGTTAGGGCCAATTACAATTAGAAATAATTCTGCAAGATCCAAACAGATCCAATACAATCTCAACTAGTTCAGCTCTGAAGACAATCAGAAGTTGACGGAAACCCTAAGGCAAATCTAAACTTGAGCTCGCAAGCCTCCAAGCAATCTCCTTGTCTCCAAGTGTGCAAACCTTTAGCTCTGCAATTACAAACTATCAGATAACAATCTGATCTGCAAGATCATGCAAGATCTTTTCCACAACTTTGCCAACTCCAACTCTCAGAACCTCAGATCTGATTCACTAAGTCTTGCAAATCATGAACTTCTACGATCTCCCCATCATGCGCTAAACATCTACCCCAAGCACCCTATAAATACTAATCATCAACAACAAGTCTTCTGGATGAAACCATTAACTCCCCCCAACAAATATTAAATTCAATACAAGTCATCATCAAAATAGCCTTACAAAAATTTAATCCAACATGTTGGCCTGTAACAACAGCTACCAACAATAAATGCACCAAGTCGGCCCAACAAATCACATAGAACTCCAGTCGGTAAACTAGAACTACTGAGCAACAATGAAATAACTGAGCATGCCAGGCATATCCAAGCACCAGTGTCAACTGAGCATCGTAGGCATCACTGAGTAACACTTTCACCAAGCACCAGAGATTATCGAGTTCCTTCAATGACCGAGCTTCCTTCAATGATTGAGGTCGTCGGTCAAGGCTGCAACTGAGTAACACCGACCAAACGTACACCTCTCATGAAGATTCACTGAGTACCCTAGAATGCCCTTGCATCAGACACCCCCAGTTTGAAAAGATGTTCATATGTGATAAGAACCTCTTCTGGGATTCAACACATAAACCCCGAACTAGTTCTTCACATACAAGTCATCCACCTTTTCAGCTTGCATACTCTTCCACTTCATCTTTCTCTGTCTCTTCAAGTCTTTCCTTGACAACACACAGGTTTATTCTCCAAACTGATCATTCATTTTCTCTAGATCCACAATCTCAACTCGACTACCAATACTCAGGCTTCTCCTACCGAGTATTATATCCAGCAAAGGCATCAGGGAAAACTTCCTATCATCTTCTCAACAGTAAACACATTTCTTACACAGTCATACATAGCTCTGCAATCATATTGCCAAGGTCTACCAAGAAATATATCATAACTATTCATCTTCACAATATCACACAACACAAGATCCTTGTACTGGCCAATCTGAACATCAATAAAGCATTGTTCTCTTACTTCTAGAGCATGAACATCTTGTAACCAGCCAATCCTATAAGGATAAGGATGATTCATTCTATTCAACCCAAGTTTTTGAACCATGTCCTCAGCAACAAGGTTATTAGTACTACCACTATCAACAAAAACATCACAAATTTTACCTCCAGACTTGCATCGGGTCATAAACAAGTTACTCCTCTGACAAGGTTCCTCCTTTGTGCCGAGCAATGTTCGCCGAAGTAGCAAGTTCTCAGATTCAGGTTCATTCTCATTCACCACAGCAGTTTGTCGGTCACCAAGCTTCTTCTGTGTACACTCAAAAGAATGGTGTCCTTCCTCTCCAAAGTTATAGCAAGTAATCTTAAAGATAACTCTACCCTTCTTCTTCTTTGGTTCCATAGTTTTTTGTTCATCTTCTGCATTAGTTGGTTTATCCTTCACCGAGTGATCAATATTTTCCTTCCCTCGGGGATGACTATGTTGTTTCCTCTTCAACTTATCTTCTACCTTCAGAGCATACTGATAAGAATCTTCAACATAATCAATCTTCAACATCCCAAGCTCATCCTGAATATTGAATCTTAGACCATTCACATACCGAGCTACCTTTTTCTTACCAAGCTCTCGGTGTCCAGACTGAATAGTAAGTTTGTAGAACTCCTCGGTATAATCTTCAATAGACAAATCCTTTTGTTTCAGATTCTTCAACTTCTTAAACAAGTCAAGCTCGTAGTTAGAAGGTATGAAATTAGCTTTCAACTTAGTAACCATCAACCTCCACCAATTGATCTTCATTTCACCTTCATCTTCTCTATCTCTTTGTAGTTCCTTCCACCAAAGAGTAGCATGTCCTTTCAACTTTGTCTGTGCTAATCTCACCTGAAGAGGATCTTCAATTTCTTCTAGCTCAAAGAAATCTTCAATTTCACCAATCCAATCAATCAAGTTCTCAGGTTTCAAAGTACCAGAGAAAGTAGAAACTTCCATTCGGTAACTGCTACTTAACTGAGCTTCAGATCTAGTCAACTGAGTAGTTATGTCTTCACCAGATCTATCCCTCCGGTCATCATCACTAGATCTAACATGTTCAAAGTCTTCAATAGCTTCCTCATAACCATCCTCAGTACCAATATTCCAAGGTATACCAGTAACAACTCTCATGATCTCGACGACCATGTCATTTTTCATCAACTCCATCTCAGATCTAAAATTTGATTTCACCTTCTTTGTGATCCAGGATTCCACAGTATCACAAAGATCAGAAATAACTCTAGGATCCAATCTCCTCGGAGGCATCCTTAAAGATATGCAAAAACCCTCTGCAAAAAACCCTCACTGACCACATTGTGGCAATCTCCAAGTTGTATGCAAGTCAGATCTCAACCTGCCACCTTGAACAAATAGCTAGGGAAAGATCCACAAGTTCAGTACCATGGATCTACAATCTAGATCATACGATCTCTTCACCAACAAGATCAACTTCACAAGATCAGCCTTGCTAGGTCAACCTTCACTTCACAAGATCAACTCTTAGCTCTGATATCACCTGATGCAATCGAGGATGGTGGATCCAATTAAGGATAGTCCAAACCTCGCAGCCAATAGAACAACACAGTAGAATACTCAACAATACAACAATAAACTAATTGTTTAACTCTAATTTTCATTAACATGCCCAATTGTAAGGCCTTCCGGGTTAGGGCCAATTATAATCAGAAACAATTATGCAAGATCCAAACAAATCTAATACAATCTCAGCTAGTTCATCTCTGAAGACAATCAAAAGCTGATGGAAACCATAAGGAAGATCTAAACTTGAGCTTGCAAGCCTCCAATCAATCTCCTTGTCTCCAAGTGTGCAAACCACTAGCTCTGCAATTACAAACTATCAGATAATAATCTGATCTGCAAGATCATGCAAGATCTTTTCCACAACTTTGCCAACTCCAGCTCTCAGAACCTTAGATTTGATTCGCTAAGTCTTTCAAATCATGAACTTCTACAATCTCCCCATCATGCCCTAAACATCTACCCCAAGCACCCTATAAATACTAATCATCAACAACAAGTCAATTGGATGAAACCATTAACTCCCCCCAACAAATATTAAATTCAATACAAGTCAGCATCAAAATAGCCTTACAAACATTTAATCCAATATGTCGGCCTATAACAATAGCTACCAACAATAAATGCACCAAGTCGGCCCAACAAATCACATAGAACTCTAGTCGGTAAACCAGAACTACCGAGCAACAATGAAATAATCGAGCATGCCAGGCATCACCGAGCACCAGTGTTGACTGATCATCATAGGCATCATCAAGTAACACTTTCACCAAGCACTAGAGATTACCGAGTTCCTTTAGGGACCGAGCTTCCTTCAATGATCAAGGCTGTCAGTCAAGGCAGCAACCGAGTAACATCGACCAAACATACACCTCCCATGAAGATTCAATGAGTACCCTAGAATGCCTTGGCATCAGACACCTCTGGTTTGAAAAGATTTTCATATGTGAGAAGAACCTCTTTTGAGATTCAACACATAAACCCCGAACTAGTTCTTCACATACAAGTCGTCCACCTTTTCAGCTTGCATACTCTTCCACTTCATCTTTCTCTATCTCTTCAAGTCTTTCCTTGACAACACACATGTTTGTTCTCCAAAATGATCATTCATTTTCTCTAGATCCACAATCTCAACTCGGCTACCAATACTCAGGCTTCTCCTACCGAGCATTGTATCTAGCAAAGGCATCAGGGAAAACTTCATGTCATCTTCTTAACAGTAAACACATTTCTTACACAATCATACATAGCTTTGCAATCATATTGCCAAGGTCTACCGAGAAATATATCATAACTATTCATCTTCACAATATCACACAACACAAGATCCTTGTACTGGCCAATCTGAACATCAATAAAGCATTGTTCTCTTATTTCTAGAAAATGAACATCTTGTAACCAGACAATCCTATAAGGACAAGGATGATTCATTCTATTCAACCCAAGTTTCTGAACCATGTCCTCAACAACAAGGTTATCAGTACTACCACTATCAATAATAACATCATAGAGTTTACCTCTAGACTTGCATCGGGTCATAAACAAGTTACTCCTCTAACAAGGTTCCTCCTTTGTACTGAGCAATGTTCACTGAAGCAACAAGTTCACAGATTCAGGTTTATTCTCATTCACCATAGCAGTTTTTCGGTCACCAAGCTTCTTCTATGTACACTCAAAAGAATGATGTCCTTCCTCTGCATAGTTATAGCAAGTACCCTTAAAGATAACTCTACCCTTCTTCTTCTTTGGTTCCACAAGTTTCTGTTCATCTTCTGCATCAGTCAGTTTATCCTTCACCGAGTGATCAATATTTTCCTTCCCTCAGGGATTACTATGTTGTTTCCTCTTCAACTTATCTTCTGCCTTCAGAGCATACTGATAAGCATCTTCAACATAATCAATCTTCAACATACCAAGCTCATCCTGAATATTGAATCTTAGACCATTCACATACCAAGCTACCTTTTCCTTACCAAGCTCTTGGTGTCCAGACCGAATAGTAAGTTTGTAGAACTTTTCGGTATAATCTTCAAAAGACAAATCCTTCTATTTCAGATTATGCAACTTCTTAAACAAGTCAAGCTCATAGTCAGAAGGTATGAACTTAGCTTTCAACTTAGTCACCATCAACCTCCACCGATTGATCTTCGTTTCACCTTCATCTTCTCTATCTCTTTGTAGTTCCTTCCACCAAAGAGAAACATGTCCTTTCAACTTTGGCTGTGCTAATCTCACCCGAAGGGGATCTTCAATTTCTTCCAGCTCAAAGAAATCTTCAATTTCACCAATCCAATTAATCAAGTTCTTGGGTTTCAAAGTACCAGAGAAAGTAGAAACTTCCATTCGGTAACTGCTACTTAATTGAGCTCCAGATCTAGGCAACCGAGTAGTTATGTCTTCACTAGATCTATCCCTCTGGTCATCATCACTAGATCCAGCATGTTCAAAGTCTTCAGCAACTTCCTCATAACCATCCTTAGTACCAACATTCCAAGGGATACCAGTAACAACTCTCATGATCTCGGTGACCATGTCATTTTTTATCAACTCCATCTCAGATCTGAAATCTGATTTCACCTTCTCTGTGATCCAAGATTCCACAGTATCACAAAGATCAAAAATAACTCTAGGTTCCAATATCCTCAGAGGCATCCTTAAAGATATGCAAAAACCCTATGCAAAAAACCCTCACTGACCACCTTGTGGCAATCTCCAAGTTGTATGCAAGTAAGATCTCAACCCGCCACCTTGAACAAATAGCTAGTGCAAGATCTACAAGTTTAGTACCACAGATCTACAATCCAAATCATATGATTTCTTCACCAACAAGATCAACTTCGCAAGATCAGCCTTGCTAGGTCAATCTTCACTTCACAAGATCAACTCTCAGCTCTAATATCACCTGATGTAGTCAAGGATGGTGGATCCAATTAAGGATAGTCCAAACCTTGCAGCCAACAGAACAACATAGTGGAATACTCAACAATACAACAACACACTAATTGTTTAACTCTAATTTTCAATAACATGCCCAGTTGTAAGGCCTTCCGAGTTAGGGCCAATTATAATCAGAAACAATTCTGCAAGATCCAAACATATCCAATACAATCTCAGCTAGTTCATCCTTGAAGATAATCAGAAGCTGATGGAAACCCTAAGGAAGATCTAAACTTGAGCTTGCAAACCTCCAATAAATCTCCTTGTCTCCAAGTGTGGAAATCATTAGCTCTGTAATTACAAACTATCAAATAACAATATGATCTGCAAGATCATGCAAGATCTTTTCCACAACTTTGCCAACTCTAGCTCTCAGAACCTTAGATCTGATTCGCTAAGTCTTCCAAATCATGAACTTATACGATCTCCCCATCATGCCCTAAACATCTACCCCAAGCACCCTATAAATACTAATCATCAACCACAAGTCAGCTAGATGAAACCATTAACTCCTCCCAACAAATATTAAATTCAATACAAGTCAGTATCAAAATAGCCTTACAAACATTTAATCCAACATGTCGACATGTAACAATAGCTACCAACAATAAATGCACCAAGTCAGCCCAACAAATCACATAGAACTCTAGTCGGTAAACCAGAACTATCGAGCAACAATAAAATAACCGAGCATGGCAAGCATCACCGAGCACAAGTGTCAACTAAGCATCACAGGCATCATCGAGTAACACTTTCACCGAGCACCAGAGATTACTGAGTTCCTTCAGCGATCGAGCTTCCTTCAATGATCAAGGCCATCGGTGAAGGCTGCAACCGAGTAACACCGGCCAAACATACACCTCCCATGAAGATTCACCAAGTACCCTAGAATGCCCTTGCATTAGACACCCCTGGTTTGAAAAGATGTTCATATGTGAGAAGAACCTCTTCTGAGATTCAACACATAAACCCCGAACTGGTTCTTCACATACAAGTCCTCCAACTTTTTAGCTTGCATACTCTTCCACTTCATCTTTCTCTATCTCTTCAAGTCTTTCCTCGACAACACACAGGTTTATTCTCCAAACTGATCATTCATTTTCTCGAGATCCACAATCTCAACTCGACTACCAATACTCAGGCTTCTCCTACCAAGCGTTATATGCAACAAAGGCATGAGGGAAAAGTTTCTGTCATCTTCTCAACAGTAAACACATTTCTAACATAGTCATACATAGCTCTGCAATCATATTGCCAAGGTCTACCGAGCAATATATCACAACTATTCATCTTCACAATATCACACAACACAAAATCCTTGTACTGGCCAATCTGAACATCAATAAAGCATTGTTCTCTTACTTCTAGAGCATGAACATCTTGTAACCAGCCAATCCTATAAGGACAAGGATGATTCATTCTATTCAACCCAACTTTATGAACCATGTCCTTAGCAACAAGGTTATCAATACTATCACTATCAACAATAACATCACAGAGTTTACCTCCAGACTTGCATCGGGTCATAAACAAGTTACTCCTCTAACAAGGTTCCTCCTTTGTACCGAGCAATGTTCACTGAAGCAGCAAGTTCTCAGATTCAAGTTCATTCTCATTCACCATAACAGTTTTTCGGTCACCAATCTTCTTCTGTGTACACTCAAAAGAATGGTGTCCTTCCTCTCCATAGTTATAGCAAGTACTGTTAAAGATAACTCTACCCTTCTTCTTCTTTGGTTCCACAGGTTTCTATTCATCTTCTACATCAGTCGGTTTATCCTTCAACGAGTGATCAATATTTTCCTTCCCTCGGGGATTACTATGTTGTTTCCTCTTCAACTTATCTTCTGCCTTCAGAGCATATTGATAAGCATCTTCAACATAATCAATCTTCAACATACCAAGCTCATCATAAATATTAAATCTTAGACCATTCACATACCGAGCTACCTTTTCCTTACCAAGCTCTCGATGTCTAGACCGAATAGTAAGTTTGTAGAGCTCCTCGGTATAATCTTCAACAGACAAATCCTTTTGTTTTAGATTCTGCAACTTCTTAAACAAGTCAAGCTCATAGTCAAAAGGTATGAACTTAGCTTTCAACTTAGTCACCATCAACCTCCATCGATTGATCTTCATTTCACCTTCATCTTCTCTATCTCTTTGTAGTTCCTTCCACCAAAGAGCAACATGTCCTTTCAACTTTGTCTGTGCTAATCTCACCCAAAGAGGATCTTCAATTTCTTCCAGCTCAAAGAAATATTCAATTTCACCAATCCAATCAATCAAGTTCTTGGGTTTCAAAGTACCAGAGAAAGTAGAAACTTCCATTTGGTAACTGCTACTTAACCGATCTCCAGATCTAGGCAACCGAGCAGTTATGTCTTCACCAGATCTATCCCTCTGGTCATCATCACTAGATCCAGCATGTTCAAATTCTTCAACAGATTCCTCATAACCATCCTCAGTACCAACATTCCAAGGTATACCAGTAACAACTCTCATGATCTCGGTGACCATGTCATTTTTCATCAACTCCATCTTAGATCTGAAATCTGATTTCACCTTCTCTGTGATCCAGGATTCCACAGTATCACAAAGATCATAAATAACTCTAGGGTCCAATCTCCTCAAAGGCATCCTTAAAGATATGCAAAAACCCTCTGCAAAAAACCCTCATTGACCACGTTGTGGCAATCTCCAAGTTGTATGCAAGTAAGATCTCAACCTGCCACCTTGAACAAACAGCTAGGGCAAGATCTACAAGTTCAGTACCATAGATCTAAAATCCAAATCATATGATCTCTTCACCAACAAGATCAAATTCATAAGATCAACCTTGCTAGGTCAACCTTCACTTCACAAGATCAACTCTCAGCTCTGATATCACCTGATGCAATCAAGGATGGTGGATCCAATTAAGGATAGTCCAAACCTTGCAGCCAATAGAACAACATAGCAAAATACTCAACAATACAACAACAAACTAATTGTTTAACTATGATTTTCATTAACATGCTCGATTGTAAGGCCTTCCGAGTTAGGGCCAATTATAATAAAAAACAATTCTGCAAGATCCAAACATATCCAATACAATCTCAACTAGTTCATCTCTAAAGACAATCATAAGTTGATGGAAACCCTAAGGAAGATCTAAACTTGAGCTCGCAAGCCTCCAATCAATCTCCTTGTCTCCAAGTGTGCAAACCACTAGCTCTACATTTACAAACTATCAGATAACAATCTGATCTGCAAGATCATGCAAGATCTTTTCTACAACTTCGCCAACTCCAACTCTCAAAACCTCATATCTGATTTGCTAAGTCTTCCAAGTCATGAACTTCTATGATCTCCCCATCATGCCCTAAACATCTTCCCCAAGCACCCTATAAATACTAATCATCAGCCACAAGTCAGCTGGATGAAACCATTAACTCCCCCCAACAAATATTAAATTCAATACATTTCGGCATCAAAATAGCCTTACAAACATTTAATCCAACATGTCGGCCTATAACAATAGCTACCAACAATAAATGCACCAAGTCAGCCCAAAAAATCACATAGAACTCCAATCGGTAAACCAGAACTACCGAGCAACAGTGAAATAACTGAGCATGCCAAGCATCGTCGAGCACCGCAGGCATCGCCAAGTAACACTTTCACTGAGCGCCATAGATTTTTGAGTTCCTTTAGTGACCTAGCTTCCTTCAATGACCGAGGTCATCGGTCAAGGCTACAACTGAGTAACATCAGCCAAACATACATCTCCCATGCAGATTCACCGAGTACCCTAGAATGCCCCTGCATCGGAGAGAGAGAGAGAGAGAGAGAGAGAGAGAGAGAGAGAGAGAGAGAGAGAGAGAGAGAGAGAGAGAGAGAGAGAGAGAGAGAGAGAGAGAGAGAGTTCACCTTTTCCCCTTATTGCTAGATAAAAAAGGATTCTTTACAAATGATAACACACATTAAACCCTCAATTAAGGGGTTGTTTATGATAGGCATCCACTTTCAAAAAAGGAAGATATTGTAAACAAGGATGTAAATATCCTGAATAAGATAGAGAATCCTTTTGTATAGAAAATAATTCGATGCTAGAAAGAAAATCATACAACAAAAAATACCATACAAATGAGAGAAAGTGGAACCTTGGAGAGGAATAAAATATTTGAGAAATGAAACCTTTCCCCACAAGGGTAAAGGAAAGGGAAAAGATAACACATTAAATATCCTAAGTGATAGATCTTTTATAATAGACATATTCTTTCAAGCAAGGAAAAGGTTGTAAATAGGATGTAAACCTTCCTAAAAAGACAAAATCCATGTGTAAAAAAAATCCATGTAAGGAAAGACATCATGTTATAAAAGAAACAAGTCAGTAAAGGGATAATAAATCTTTTGAAACTGTAGATAATTGATGAAGGGGCATTCTTGGGTCCTTGGTGAATCTGCATGGTGGTGTGTTACTTGGCTGGTGTTACTCAGTTGCAGCTTTAACCAGTGGTCTCAGTTATTGAAGGAAGTTCGGTCACTGAAGGAACTCGGTGAAGCTTCTGGTGCTCGGTGATGCATGTGTTGCTCGGTGTTTCTTGGCTTGGTCAGTTGTTTCACTGGTGCTCGGTTGTTTCTCTGGCGCTTGGTAGTTCTGTTTTACTGACTAGAGTTCTTGGTGGTTTGGTTGGCCGACTTGGTGCATTTATTGTTGGTAGCTTTTGTTTCATTCTCCTATGTAGATCTTGAGGCCGACATGGAGAATTAAATGATTCATTTAATATTTGTTTGTAAGAGTTAATTATGACACCCAACTGACTTGTGGCTAAAGATTAGTATTTAAGGAGTGTTTGGGTAGTTGTTTAGGGAGGGTCAGGGGTAGCATTTGAAAGTGAAGTTGTGGAAAAGATAGTGTAGACTTGGATCATGCGAGATCTAGTAGATCAGATTGATTTCTGATAGTTGTAATAGCAGAGCTAGTGGTTTGCATGCTTGGAGACAAGCAAATTTCTTGGTGGCTTGCGAGCACAAGTTCAGATCTTCCTTAGGGTTTCCATCAGTTTCTGATTTGTCTCAAAACTGGACTAACTGGTGTTGGATTGGATCTTGTTGATCTTGTAGAATTACTATTGTTTGTAATTGGCCCTAACCCAGAAGTCCTTACAATCAGGCATGTTAATGGAAAATCAGATATTGAGCATATCTTGTTGTGTTCTTAATTGGCTGCAAGGTTGGACTGTCCTTCATTGGATCCAACATCCTTAACTATGTTAGGTGCTATCAGAGCTGAGTTGATCTTGTTGAGTGAAGGTTAACCTAGCAAGGTTGATCTTGCGAAGTTAATCTTATGGGTGAAGAGATCATATGATCTGGGTTGCAGATCCATGGCATTGAACTTGTGGAATCTTGGCCTAGTTGTTTGTGCAAAGTGGCAGGTTGCGATCTGACTTTCATACAACTTGGAGGTTGTCACAAGGTGGTCAGTGTTGGGTTTTGTTGCAAAGGGTTTTCTTGTCTTTAAGGATGCCTTCGAGAAGATTGGACCCTAGAGTGATTGCGGATCTTTGTGATACTATGGAATCTAGGATTACAGAGAAGGTGAAATTTGATTTTAGATCTGAGATGGAGTTGATGAATGTACCTCAGAATGTTGGTACTGAAGATGGTTATGAGGAAGCTGCTGAAGACTTTGAAGCTACTGGATCTAGTGGTGATGACTGGAGGGATATATCTGGTGAAGATAGAACTGCTCGGTTGCATAGATCTGGAGTTTGATTCAGTAATAGTTACTGAATGGAAGTTTCTACTTTCTTTGGTACTTTGAAACCCGAGAACTTGATTGACTGGATTGGTGAATTATAATATTTCTTTGAGCTGGAAGAAATTGAAGATCCTCTTCGAGTGAGGTTGGCACAGACAAAATTAAAAGGACACGTTGCTCTTTGGTGGAAAGAATTACAAAGAGATAGAAAAGATGAAGGTGAAATGAAGATCAATCGGTGGAGGTTGATGGTGACTAAGTTGAAAGCTAAGCTCATACTTGCTGACTATGAGCTTGACTTGTTTAAGAAGTTATAGAATCTGAAGTAGAAGGATCTAACTGTTGAAGATTATACCAAGGAGTTCTACAAGCTTACTATTCGGTCTAGACACAGAGAACTTGGTAGGGAAAAGGTAGTTTGGTATGTGAATGGTTTGAGATTCAATATCCAAGATGAGCTTGGTATGCTGAATATTGATTCGATTGAAGATGCTTATAAGTATGCTCTGAAGGCAGAAGATAAATTGAAGAGGAAACAACATGATAATACCCGAGGGAAGGAAAAGATTGATCACTTGGTGAAGGATAAATCGACTGTAGAAGATGAACAGAAACCTATAGAACTGAAGAAGAAGACATGTAGAGTTATCTTTAAGGGTACTTGTTATAACTGTGGTGAAGAAGGACACCGTTCTTTTGAGTGTACACAGAAGAAGCTTGGTGACCGACGGACTACTGTGGTGAATGAAAATGTTGAGAATGAGCCTGAATTTGAGAACTTGCTGGTTCGACAAACATTGCTCGGTACAAAGGAGGAACCTTGTAAGAGGAGTATCTTGTTCAGGACTTGGTGCAAGTCTGGAGGTAAACTTTGTAATGTTATTGTTGAAAGTGGTAGTACTGATAACCTTGTTGCTGAGGACATGGTTCAAAAACTTGGTTTGAGTAGAATGAGACATCCACATCCTTATAGGATTGGCTGGTTGTAAGATGATCATGCTCTAGAAGTAAGAGAACAATGCTTTGTTGATGTTCAAATTAGCCAGTATAAGGATCTTGTGTTATGTGATATTGTGGAGATAAATAGTTGTCATATATTGCTTGGTAGACCTTGGAAATATGATTGCAGAGCTATGTATGATTGTGTGAAGAATGTGTTTACTATTGAGAAGGATGACAAGAAGTTTTCCCTAATGCCTTTGCTGGATACAACACTCGGTAGGAGAAGTCTGAGTATTGGTAGCCGAGTTGAGTTGGTAGATCTTGAAGGTATGGATGATCAATTTGGAGAATAGACTTGTGTGTTATCAAGGAAAGACTTGAAAAGACAGAGGAAGCATAAGTGGAAGAGTATGCAAAATGAAAAGCTGGAGGACTTGTATGTGAAGAACCAGTTCGGGGTTTATGTGTTGAATCTCGGAAGATGTTCTTCTCACATATGAACATCTTTTCAAACCTGGGGTGTTTGATGCAGGGGCATTCTTGGGTCCTCAGTGAATCTGCATGGTGGTGTGTTACTTGGTTGGTGTTACTTGGTTGTAGCTTTAACTGGTGGTCTCAGTTATTGAAGGAAGCTCGGTCGCTAAAGGAACTCGGTGAAGCTTCTGGTGCTCGGTGGAACCAGTGCTCAATGATGCATGTGTTTCTCGATGTTTCTTGGCTTGGTTGGTTATTTCATTGGTGCTCGGTTGTTTCTCTAGCGCTTGGTAGTTCTGGTTTACCGACTAGAGTTCTTGGTGGTTTGGTTGGCCGACTTGGTGCATTTATTGTTGGTAGATTTTGTTGCATTCTCCTATGTAGATCTTGAGGCTGACATGGAGAATTAAATGATTGTAAATATTTGTTTGTAAGAGTTAATTATGACATCTAGCTGACTTGTGACTGAAGATTAGTATTTAAGGAGTGTTTGGGTAGTTGTTTAGGGAGGGTCAAGGGTAGCAGTTGAAAGTGAAGTTGTAGAAAAGATAGTGTAGACTTGGATCCTATGAAATCTAGCAGATCAGATTGATTTCTGATAGTTGTAATAACAAAGCTAGTGGTTTGCATGCTTGGAGACAAGGATATTGCTTGGTGGCTTGCGAGCACAAGTTCAGATCTTCCTTAGGGTTTCCATCAGTTGCTGATTTGTCTCAGAATTGGACTAGCTAGTGTTGGATTGGATCTTGTTGATCTTGCAGAATTACTATTGTTTGTAATTGGCCCTAACCCGGAAGGCCTTACAACCGGGCATCTTAATGGAAAATTGGATATTGAACATATATTGTTGTGTTATTATGTTGTATTCTTGATTGGCTACAAGGTTGGACTGTCCTTCATTGGATCCACCATCCTTGACTACGCTAATAATTGAAGCATTATCCTTACCCCCTAAGCGTGAAGATAGGGAAAATGAGGAAGGATAATCAAGCATACACACCTTGCCTATTGATAGATAAGGGGATACTTGACGAAGGACAAAACGTAATGTACCTTAAGTGATCTAGATCATTTATAATAGACATGCACTTTCAAGAAAGGAAATGATTGTAAACAAGGATGCAAACCTCTTGAAAAATATTGAAAACCTCATGTAGAGCTAACAATTCCATGCAAGAAAGTATTTAATGTTATAAATGACACAAATCAACAAAGGAATAAATGGGTCCTTAAGAAAGGCAAGGAATTGCCACATTGTTCTTTCCCTTCAAGCTTGAAGACAAGGAGACAAAATACTATTATGCTGCTCTTAAAATATGATTTCACTTAAGATTGTACCACCATGAATGGCAATGAGCTTCTAAAGGATAAGCTACCAATGTCACATAGTGTTGAGCAACATATAGGAACTTAGATTTATCTAGAATGATCATGAGAAAGGTGTATTTCATTGTGAATTTTCATTTTAATTATACCACAATCAGTGAATTTTTGAATTTTACACTTCAAATCATGACATTCTTTAGTTTTACGGGCACAACTTTGATGATACATACAAATAGAATAATTGTCCTTCTTTTGTCCATTATCTTTTTGTTTATTTTTCAAAGGAAGATCAATTAATTTGGATTTAAAAAGTTTGAACAAAATATTCTCTTATTGTAATTATAAATTAGGAGGACACTCAAAACGTGCATGGAATTAAGGTGTGATAAATGGAAATGTACAAAAGATCAATCATAATAAAATAGGGCATATATATACAAGAGATGATGATTGAATGAAATAATTAAAGAGGACACAACTTTAATTAAGGGTCCACATTAATTAAACCAAGATAAATGACTTAAATGCATTGAAAAAGTCCTATAACACATAGATGAATGAAGACACACTAAAATGGAGGCACCCTACAACACCATATCATCGCATAGGATTTTGAGATCCAACATCAATATTAGATCCAAATCATTCTTCAATGGGATCCTGAATGATCCATTTAACCAACCAATAGTTCAAATCATGGAGGCATTCAAAGATAAATTGCTATCAATGAACTCAAATCAACATGGAACCTTGAGAGGTTCTCCAATTCTCAAATAGGATTCATAAAACCCAAAAACATAATTAGTTCAGATCAGAAATCTTGAAGACCTTAACTTTGTAACAAATCACACTCTTTGTTAGTGTTAAGGTTTTAGGATCATTGCAAATGTAATAGCACTATCTCATTGTATGTGTTTTCCAAATGCAACAATCTCTTGCATTTATATTGGGAATGAGCCAAGAAGAGACATGTCTATTCATTATTATGTAATTATATTAATGACAATTATGATTATATACATATACATATACATATACATATACATATAATTAGTATTTATTTTATCAATTTAACTATTTAGTTATTATGAGAATAATTATAATCTAACTTTATATATACATATATATCAATGTATATAGTAATATCAATTATTATATATATTGATATATATATGTATATATATGATAAATCATTTCTCATAATAATCATATAGTTAATATTATTTATCTGAGTGATGCTACAAACATCAACACTCCCTCTTAGCTAAGGAAGATAAATCAAACCAATGTCAATGCTTATGACACTTGACAACATCAATTATATAATGTAAGCAATAAAGGCATCATCTTCATGATGTAATCAATAGAACATAGTCTCAATATGTGGATTGCCTCCATCGGTGATTCTATCCACAAGCTCTTGTGTGGATTTCCTCCATTGATGATTCTATCCACAAGCGCTCAGGTGGATTGCCTCCATCGACGATTCTATCCACAAGCTCTTGTGTGGATTGCCTCCATCAGTGATTCTATCCACAAGATCTCAGGTGAATTGCCTCCATTGACGATTCTATCCACAAGCTCTTGTGTGGATTTCCTCCATTAACAATTTTATTCACAAGCTCTCATGTGGATTTCCTCCATCGGTGATTCTATCTACAAACTCATGAGCTTTAGTGTGGATTGCCTCTATCGACGATTCTATCCACGAGTTCTCGGGCGGATTCCCTCAATTGATAATTCTATCCATAATCTCTCGTGTGAATTGCCTCCATCGATGATTCTATTCACAAACTCACGAGCTTTGGTGTGGATTGCCTCTATCGACGATTCTATCCACAAGCTCTCGTGTGAATTGCCTCCATCGGCGATTCTATTCACAAACTCACAAGCTTTGGTGTGGATTGCCTCCATCGACGATTCTATCCAAAAGCTCTTTTGTGAATTGCCTCCATCGGCGATTCTATTCACAAACTCACGAGCTTTGGTGTGCATTGCCTCTATTGGTGATTCTATCCACAAGTTCTATCTATTATGATCGGTTTCAGCCATCACAAGATGTCTATCACAATAGAAGGTCAAGTTATTGTAAGATCATCACCTTACAATAAATTTAATAAATAAAAGTGATAATCATTTGGAAGTCGTCACTTCCTTATGATTTACACAGGGGGCAGGCCCATTAAAAACATTCATGATTCATTAGTATAATAATCAATTATATCAAGTTTACCTCGTAAATATTTCACCTTCAATAGTGTACTCCCTCTCAATCAATATGATCAAGATTGTCACAAGTTGACTAAACCATCTTCTCCCTCTGAAGCTCAAGTTTATCAACTTCTTGACGTCTTTTGAAATTCCAGACTCCCTTTAGTCTCAATCATCAATTCATTTGGAAGCATCAAGTTCTTTCTCCCTTGAATGCAATTTTCTTGTACTTCTGTCATGAAGGAATGTCAGAGAGAGATTACAAATAGCTCACTAAACTATCTCGACTAGAAATACCAATGATAGAAGCATACAAGATTTTAATAACCAATACTATAGCATGAATTAAAAAAAACTAAAAAATTATGTGCATTAATAAAACATGAAATACTTATCTTTTATAAATTTCAAGTATTTCATTCCGTAAGGTGAGCCCATATAGAAAATATCATGCAAATTAACAAAATGATGTTATCATTCTGAAACATTACTATAACTATTCACATGAACTATATCTAATATCCAAAGGTTCTATACACTATCACAACCTTCAATCTTATTAGATCTCCCTTCAAGTGGTTAGGCTTTTAAAGAAGGAACCTCGCTCTTTTTTAGATTTTTTTATTTATTATAGACCTGTACAAATTTGGTCCTAACTTTTGAACCTGGAATTTTATCTTCAATCGCTCTGGTGAGATTCTTTTAAATTGTTTTATCACCCATATATCTAAAATTTAGCAAAATCCAATGGTGCATTTGGGAGATATGGTCTTCGTAATGAGACTATATTTTTTGAGACAGTACACACATTCACCATCAACAAACTACTCTCTTACATTTGC